>AWWV01011737.1:0-37030 GCA_001974805.1 Corchorus capsularis | reverse complement strand
ATCCTCCATAGAGTGACACCAAAAACAATCCGCCATTCAACCCCTCCATGCATGGTTTTGGATTGCAAATTATCATCAACCCATGTCAACAAACAATCAGAACTTACTGTTGACCCCAAAGAAACCCATGCCTGCCGAGAGAAAGGGCAATCTCGAAGAACATGCAGCATCGTCTCCTCAGTCAAACCACAAAGCTTGCAAGTTGAATCAACACCCATCCTCCAACTAGTTCGCAAACTATTTGTTAGCAGTCGACCACGCCTTACCAACCAAAGAAAGTGCAACCAACGAGCAGGAAAGGGAAGCTGCCACAACCAATCCCAAGATACTCCCAAGAAACTGTCACCACTGCCTAATAAAGCCAAATATACAGATTTGGTTGTAAAAACACCATCTGACGTATGCTTCCAAATGCGAATATCCCGTAAATTTGAAAAACATGGTAATGGGTAACCTATGACTTTTAAAGCAACCTCCATAGGTAGATCAAGAAAAACCTTATCCATGTTCCATTCCCCATTCCCAAACCGCCAAGCAGTTTTTTGCATCAAAGCCATATTATGCAAGGCCATACGTCGAAAACCTAAGCCCCCCAAGCTCTTCGGTTGACAAACATCACTCCAAGCTACTAAATGGACTCCACGTTTATGCTCCTTCCCGCCCCATAAAAATTTATTATTGAGGCTATCCAACAGTTGAGTCACTGAATTCGGAAGTACCATCGTCATCATATGATAAGAAGGTATTGCACTAGTGACCGAACTTATAAGTGTAGCTCGACCCGCCAAGCTCAAAGTTCTCGACTTCCAACTAGTGAGCTTGCTTTGAACCTTCTCCACTACCTCCTTAAAAGTGGCCTTTGTGACTCTCCCATGTATCAAAGGCACACCCAAATACTTTCCTAGATTGCTGGTGCTAGCTATGTCCAACATCGAGCTCATAAGTCGACTACCCCCCTGCACTTTTGGTGAGACAAAAATCTTTGACTTATCATAACTTATTTTTGCCCCTGAAGCCGAGCAAAATTTCTTCAAAACACTTCTGATAGTACTTGCTTGTGAAGAAGTAGCACGACCAAAAAGGAAGAGATCATCAACAAAAAAAAGATGAGAAATACCAGGACAATTGCGACCCACTTTTATTGGTTTCCATGCTCCCTTCTGAACCTCTCGATCAATCAAATGGCCAAGCCTCTCCATGCAAAGCACAAACAAATATGGGGATAAAGGATCCCCCTGTCTCAAACCCCTCTTAGGCTTAAAATTATCTAACCTCTCCCCATTCCATAAAACTGCCATGTTAGCACTCTCAACACAAAACATGATAAGGCGAATCCATTTGTCCGAAAAACCAAAAACTCGTAAAGTCTCCCGCAGAAAATCCCACCTCACCCTATCATACGCCTTCTCCAAATCAATTTTAATAGCCATAAGCCCATTCTTACTCTTACTCCGTCTAATAGTATGGATAATTTCCTGTGCCAAAAGAATATTATTAGCCGCTTGCCTCCCTGGAATAAAACTCACTTGTGTAGGTGCCACTAAATCACTCAGCAAAGGTCTAATTCTTTTCACCAGGACCTTCGTGATGACTTTATAAGCGACACAACATAGGCTAATAGGCCTAAACTGCTTCAAATATTCTGGGTTGTGTACTTTTGGAATAAGGACCAATAGAGTTTCATTTAACTCTGTCGGAAATACCCCATTCTCAAAAGCTCCACTAACAAGCTGCCATAAAGATCCTTTTGTCACCTCCCAAAATCTCTGATAGAAACCAGCATGGAAACCATCATGACCCGGTGCCTTCCACGGCTTCATCTGAAAAAGAGCCTGCTTAACTTCATCCATATTAATTTGAGCATCTAACTCGGATAAACAAGCATAAGGCAAACACGGGCAAGCCGCATCCAATACCCCCCTTGTCAACCCATCATCATCAGAGAACAGTTCAGCGAAATAAGAAGTGACCATGCCCTTCAAATCATCCTGCATCAGTACCCATTCCCCTTCATCATTTTTCAACATTGAGACTTTATTTCTCCGTCTCCTACACACCGTCGATAAGTGAAAAAAGTGAGTATTCCTCTCCCCAGCTTGAAACCAGTTCACACGTGACTTTTGGAACCATAAAATCTCCTCTTGTTCAAGAATTTTATTGTACTCCGCAGTTAATTCTTGCTCCAGACTCACCAACCCGGAAGACCATGATCTCCCTAGAGCTTTCTGAATCCCAAGGATCCTTGCTCGAAGCTCTTTCTTTTTCTTAAAGATATTCCCGAATACATCTCTATTCCATTCTTTCAAAACATCCACCATCAACTTCGATTTCTCTAGTAAGTCACCATTTATAGTATTCCAACAACTAGAGAAGTAGTCATAAGCATCGGCAGGGGACAACCACATAGCTTGAAACCTAAAAGGTTTCCTAGCATTATCAATATTAATTTCCTCTTTACATTGAAGGAGAATAGGGCAGTGATCTGAGTAAAAACGAGGTAAGTGTTTTACCACCGCCTCCGGAAAAAGCAGGCGCCATTCTTCATTTGACAATGCACGATCCAACCGCTCATTTATGCGATAACCTCCCTTCCGCCTATTTGTCCAGGTATAAGACAGCCCTTGAAAACCCAAATCTGATAAACCACAGCTTGCAACCATACCATTAAACCGCAAACATCTGTTAATAGAAGTGGAAGCCCCTCCAAACTTCTCAGAACTATTACTAATATCGTTGAAATCCCCTATCATCATCCATGGCAAACGAACTACTGAGGCAAAGTCCTCTAGCTCCTCCCAAAGCTTCTGTCGTATAGTAAGTGTAGGACTCGCATAAACTGCCGACAAAAGCCAATGTTGCTCATCCTTAACTTTAACTATAGCATGGACAACTTGTAAAGAGGAGAAAATAATCTCCAATTGCACATGTAAAATCTATTCGTACTTTGTATACATTTGTAGTAACTTAAGTAGCCTATTAAATTATTCCAATCAAAACATTCTTTGAGGTTTAACAGAGATGATATGCAACTTGCATCAATTAGGATGTTAAGCTGCCAAATGTAGGAAAAACAGAAACATCCAAATTCATAAAAGATAACTGCCAAGGTAGCAGGGGTTTCTCAAATTCGATTTAACTAAAGTGAAGCTTTGAGAAATTGAAATAAAACATGGACACCTAATATCCGTGGCTTGAAAAAATCAATGGACCTCTCCACTAGTGGAGAGGATCCTTGCCCTTATTAAAAGTTATGTAATTCCATGGCGTAATTGCTTGCTTTGTAAATCCGATATTGTTGACTGAAATTACCTAAGATTTTTCCTCAAAAAATAAAAAATAAAAAGTGATGGAATTTATCAATCTTGGAATTAATTAGTTTCTCAAACGTAGGAATGTACTTTTTGTTCCGCCAGATTTTACCACCAGTTATCCAGCCTAACAATTAAGGTAACAAATTAATTCTAGGTTTTTTTTTTGGCAATAAAATTAATTCTAGGTTTACCCCATAGTTACAAACAAGGAGAGTTTGCAGGGTAAATCCCTAGTTAAGGTAACAAATTAATTCAAGGTTTATCCCTTGATTTTAGGGAAAAACTTGGGTAGAAATTGTTATTTTACTGCAATTCTTTTGTCAATCTTCAACGTTTTTATTTTATAAAATGATAATTCTATTTGACCCTCCAATTTATCCCTCCAACTTGACCCTCCTAATAATTAAGGAAATAAATTAAATTCAGGTTTACCCCCCTTAAATCCGAGAAATTATTAGGTGGGACGGACCCACCACGTCATTCATGGGACCAACCAATGAAATCTTGCCATGTCAAATTAACTCCTTAAATTTAGGCACGATTTTAGCTCAAGGTTTAGCCCCTTTTAAAATAAATCCTCTATAAAGGGTAAGTCCCCAAATTTGAGATATTATTGGGATAGGGTTTTAGAAAATTTCTCCTTAAATCCAGGTTTAGCCCCTAGTTATAAATATGGAGAGTTTGAGGGTAAATCCCTTGATTTTAGGCTATTATTGAATAGGGTTTTAGAAATTATGGTAAGTTTTCTGATGACACGTCAGGAGAGACAAATTGGAGAACAAGTTGGAGGATCATGTAGCAATACTCCTTATAAAATGCCAGTAAAGCAGCAATACCATGGGCTTACCTTACAGGGGAGAAATTATTAGTCAGGGAGATGCAATTGTGCACTAATGTGGTTGATTCTTTATGAAGGTATCTATTCTATTTATTCATTAATTAAATGATTTTCTCCTTTCTATCTGTTTTGAGTCGGTTATTTCTAATCCATATCTAGTTTCGATTTGCACACTTATTTTTGCAAAGGGACTAGCAAAATCTAGAGAATCTAGAGAACACGGAGGCATGAGGAAGCAAAAGCGCCTGAAATTTTAATAATAGTAATCACTTGGCTCACTTGGATGAACTAATTATAAACATCCATATTAATTACTCCCTCCGTTTCATATTGAATGGCCACATTGCTATTTTGGGATATTCCAAAATAATGTCCACTTTCCCAAAATGGAAAATATTTTCCCTCTTTACCCTCATCACAAACCCAACTACTCCCTCAGTCCCTAATTAGATGTCCACTCTTGGTCAACTAACACTAAACCTTGACCATTTTTTATAAAAAAATATATGTAAAATTTAATTTTAAAAAAATATGTACTAAAAGTTTATAATTCAAAGTTTATAAGTGTTATTTTTAAAAATTATTTTGCTTTATATATTTTTTTATAAACAATGGTCAAAGTTTAGCTTTGTTGACCAAGAGTGGACATCTAATTGGGGATGGAGGGAGTATTTAATGGGACCCACCACTTCATACACATTTTAAAGGATATAATTGTAAAATATCCACTCAAATACTATTTTTCCTTAAACGCCATGCCATTTACAAAGTGGCCATTCAATTCGGAATGGAGGGAGTAGTATATTATTATTATTATTATTATTATTTGATTAATTATTATAGTCTATTGCTCCTCTAGTATTTTCTTTTCTTTTATTTGTACTTTTGTTACTAGTCAAACCCCATCCACCAAAAGGAATCCCGCCAGCCATGGTTCAAACGCGTTGCAAGCATCTCCACCGTACACTTGGCGATGGGATCTGCTGACTTATGGCGGGTGCTTATTCTTCTGACACCTGACGGGTCAGTGGGCCGCCCGGGCTTTGACGCATGCTCCCTTTTCCCCCTCAAACTAAAAAATTATTTCAGTTCCTTTTTTTTCCTCCCCAAATTTAAATATTATTTTTTCACTCCTGACTCCCTCTTTTTTGGCCGACTGACTCCCTCTTTTCAAGATCTTTTTCTCTCTCAAGCTGCCCTTCCTCCTTTTTCCACGCAGTTGATTAGCCCCCATTTCCCATTTTCCACTCTTCAAAAGCCCCTCAGCGCCGGCTCGGTCCCTTACCCAGTTGCTTTTCCTCTTCCTTTCGTTTCTCACAACGCTTTTGACCGGCCAGCAGCCGATGGTTGTCCTATGGTTCTTCGTTTAAGCTTGGTTTGAGGTTTATGGTGATTTGATTGCTACACTATTCGCATTAAATGTTATCCCATTCCCTTGCAATACCGTGCGATTTCCCTCATTTTTATTTAGTTTTTCCTTGGTTTGTGGATTTCCTACTTTTGCCTTTCCTGGTTTTCGGTTTCCTCTCTCCTGTGCTTGCCCATGGTTTTGATTTCCACTCTTTAATATTGGGTTATTTTGAATTTTCCGGTTTTGATTTGGTGGTTTCCTTTTTTCTTTGCCTTTTTAATTTTTTTTAAATTAAATGGTTTTGTTATGTTATTGATTGATATATATTGCCATCTTACTTTCCTTTCTACCATTTTTTTTCTCTGTTTCTCTCTGTGGTTTTCCTCGACTACTTCTTTCAGCATTTCCTTACAAGTATTTTCTCATCCTCTTCCCTTTTGCTTTTGTTTCTCCCTTCATTTATTTGCTCGTCTTCTTAAATGATTGCTTCGTTTGTCTGCATTGTCCTGCCTGTCGAGTGCTTGGTTTATTCTGTCTCACCTGCTTGCTTTTTAATTTTAAAGAGGTATGTCCTCTCACTCTCCTTTCTCTCTCTCTTGCAAGCTTCTTTGTTTAGTTCTCAATGCACTATTTATTTCCTGTTATTTATGACTGGCTGTTCTTAATTTATTTCTGCTTTATTGCTTCACATTATTGCAGGTCTCTGCTTTTGATTCTCCCCTGCAAGCCTCTCTCCCAGGTCCTCTCATTCTTTACTCCCATTTTTCCTTTTTGTATGCTTTCCTCTTGCCTTTTGTTTTGTTGCCTGCGATTGTCTGTTATGGGTAGAAAGAGAAAACCTGTCATCCCTCTTACTATGCACCCTACTAGAGGTGTGCTGCCTTTTGAGTCCCATTTAAACTGCCCGTCTGTTTCGATTTCCTCTCCTTCGTTATTTGTTCACCCTTATTTGGTCCTTTCGCTGAACATATTAAGATTGTAAGTAAGAGAATGAAATCAAGCTCAAAACGTATCTAATTACAATGAATACACGAGCTTATATAGCAGATCAACTAACTTCTAACTCTATCTTAACCATAGGTTAACTAATTACCTTAGGTTAATGAAACTAACTTAACTACTTAACTAACTACTTAACTGACTATATCTATAAACTCTAATATCCCCCCTCAAACTTGGAATATATCATTTTGAATACAAGTTTTGTATTCCAAGTTTGCTGAAAGCTATTTGAAAGTTTGTAGATGATAGTGCTTTGGTAAAGCAGTCAGCTAACTGTAATTTAGAAGTCACTGGGAGTAACTTGATCAATCCTTCTTGGAGCTTAGTTCTGACCACATTACAGTCAATATCTATGTGTTTCGTTCTTTCATGAAACACTGGATTCTGTGCTATATATATAGCAGATAGATTATCGCAGAATAAAGGTGTTGATGATTCCAGTTGAACACCTAAATCTGTCAAAACATAATTGAGCCATTGAATCTCGCATACTGTTGATGCCAGAGCCCTATACTCTGCCTCTGAACTGCTTCTACTAACGGTGTTTTGCTTCTTTGTTTTCCATGAAACCAAGGAATTCCCAAGAAAAATACAATATCCAGTTACTGACTTTCTAGTGTCAAGGCATGTTCCCCAATCAGAATCTGAGTAAGCCTTAAGCTGAAAATTTCCTTGTGATGAAAATAGTATGCCTTGCCCTATAGTACCTTTAAGATACCTTAATACTCTATGTGCTGCTTGAAGATGCTCTGAAGTAGGCTTATCTAAAAACTGAGCTAGTTGTTGAACATCAAAGCTTATATTAGGCCTTGTTGTTATTAAGTACTGTAGCTTACCAACAAGTGGCCTGTACTGTGTAACATCTTTAATTAAGTCTCCAGAATCTTTAGTTAATCTAGTTTCAGGTAGAATTGGTGTTGGTGTGGGTTTGCAATCCAAAAAATCCATGTCTTTGAGCAAATCTTGTGTATACTTCTTCTGGCAGACATTTATGCCTTACTTTGACCGAGCAACTTCTAGACAAAGGAAGAATTTGAGTTCTCCTAAATCTTTGATGCTAAACAAATCATGCAAATGAGCTTTAATTTGAGTAACTTCATCAATACTATTGCTTGCAATGATGATATCATCAACATAGACAAGCAAAGCAGTGAAAGTACCATTTGCAGATTTCACAAATAAAGAATGATCAACCTGTGATTGTCTGAACCCATATTTGAGTAAAGCTTCTGTTAACTTGATATTCCCTTGCCTGCTGGTTTGTTTGAGACCATAAAGTGATTTAACTAACCTGCATACCTTATTAGAACCTTGTAAATATCCCTCTGGTAATCTCATATATACTTCTTCTGATAAATCACCATGAAGAAAAGCTGTATTTACATCACACTGATGTAAATGCCACCCTTTGATAGCAGTAACTGCTAACAAAGTCCTAACAGTGACCATTTTTGCCACTGGACCGAAAGTATCTAAGTAATCAACTCCTTCTTGCTAAGTATAACCCTTAGCAACTAATCTTGCTTTATACCTTTCAATTGATCCATCAGCCTTTCTTTTGATCTTGAAGACCCATTTACAGCCTATTGCTTGTTTTCTAGGACGTAAATCAACTAGCTGCCATGTTTTTGTCTTTGCCAATGCTTCTAGTTCTTCATTCATAGCCTTCTGCCAGTTTTGATCTTTTGCAGCTTCTTTATAATTGCGTGGTTCCTTGTCACTATCCACTGCAACAGCAAATGCTTTATGTCTGGAAGTAATTTTATCATAAGAAAATACTGTGGACAAGGAGTGTGGACTAGTTTTCTGAACTTGATTACACTCAAAACTTGTAAGATATGGAGGCTTATATTTATTCCTAGTACTCTTTCGAAGTGGTTGATTATTGAGAATGGAGCTTGGTAAAGGATTAGAATTGGTTGGAGTAGTGTCTGAGGTTTCTGTATCTTGTTGTTGAACAGGAAGAACAAGTTGAAGATTTGGTGGAGAAGTAGACTCAGAATGAAAAAATGATGAAATATTATCATCTGATCTTGGAGAAGTATCAACATCAGATGGAGTTTGATTTGAAATATGAGGCACATTAATAGAATCAGCTAAATCTGCAGAATTAGGAAAAACTGGCAAAAGCAAATTTTCTACTGTCTTATGCTGTACAGACAGCAGTTTGTCAGTCCCAGCACAATTTGTAGAGTAAGGGAAAACATTCTCATAAAATGTAACATCTCTAGAAATGAAAATTTTATTAAGTTGAAGATCATATAGCTTATAACCTTTTACTCCAGGAACAAAACCTAAAAATATACTTTTAATACACCTACTGTCAAATTTATTCTTAATGTTACTATGGTTTGATGCAAAAACTAAAGAACCAAAAACTCTTAATGATTCAATATTAGGAGATTCATTAAACAACTTTTGAAAAGGTGACATATTACCTAACATTGGTGTTGGTATTCTATTTATAAGAAAAACAGCATGCAGAACACATTCCCCCCAAAATTCTATAGGCAAATTTGCTTGAAAACGTAAAGACCTAGCAACATTCAAAATATGTTGATGCTTTCTTTCCACTACACTATTTTGCTGAGGCGTTTTAATGCATGAAGTTTGATGAAGAATACCTTTGGATTCATAAAATACTGGCATATTGAATTCCTGACCATTGTCAGTTCTTATGCACTTTACTTCAGCATTAAACTGCACTTTAGCCAAAGTAATAAAATTTTGCAGAATAGTTATTGTTTCTGACTTAGCTTTCATCAGAAAAACCCAAGTGAAACGTGTGAAATCATCCACAATGGTCAAAAAATAAGTATGTCCTTTAAAAGTAGGAGCATAATTATCTCCCCAGATATCTATGTGTATCAAATCAAAACATTGCTTACTAACAGTTGTACTAACAGGAAAATGAGTTCTTTTGTGTTTAGCCATATGACAAATCTCACATAACTGAACAGGAATAGCAGAAGGAACAATCAACTTTAATCTAGAATTAGAAAGATGACCTAATCTATTATGCCACAAAACAGAATCAACATCATTACATGGAAGAATTTCAACATTATTACAAACCATAGTATTCAAAGAAGAATCAACAACATTACAAGGAATAAAACTCAAGGTAGGATGAACATTATTGGTAAAAGTACAAAATTAGTCCCTCAAGTGGAGTGACCATAGCAAATTGGTCCCTCAAGTGAAAGAATATGTAATTTGGTCCCTCAAGTGGAGATAACCGAGCAATCAAGTCATTTTCGTTAGTCTCCGTCGAAGGCTCCGTTAATTCATCCGACGTGGCAGTGACGCCGTCAAATATGCTGACGTGTCAAATGCCACGTCATTTTTCTGAATAAAAAATGATTTAAATTTAGAAAAACAAAAAATGGAAAAATATCTCACGGCCTTTTTTTTTTTTTTTTTCTCCTTCTTCCCCAAGCCTATTCTTCTTTCCTGTAAAACCCTAACCACCATCTAGCTCTCCTACCGCCGCTGTCAAGCATGGGGGCTGTCCAACAACCCTGCCCCCAACCCCCAACCCTCATCTCTGCTCTAACGTCCCCTTCGTCCCCTCTTGAAACCCAGTTCGACTCGCTCACCGATTTAATTTCAGGTGAACTAATTTTGCAAAATTGGGAGGTGGGTGACGTGAAGGAAGCGGCAATAGTAAGCCCCACTCCTCTGCCAAGGCCAACCCCCCCTTGATGAAGACTTCTACAAAATATCCCCTGAACTCTTCTACGCTAAACCCAAAAAAGTACCTAAATTTTTTAAACCTTAATTTCTTATTTAAATTATTAATAATTATAATTATAATTAATTTTGCTTAACTTCAAGAATTTAATTTTGTTGAGCAGACTCTGGTTGTCTCCTCTCTGAAAGCAAGAAAATGATGAAAGTGGAGGAAGGTAGTGTTCCTGGAAAAAGGGAAAAAAAATTGGGTAAGATGGGTAACAAGAAGCTTAAGATTTTGGTATTGCTACAAAAGAAATGGTCAAGTTATTTAATGCTGTTAATAAAGCACAAAAGGCTCAGAAAGTATTGGTCCCTTCAAGGTCTAAAGATGCAAAAGTACTAAGGTAGCGAAGGAAAGAAGCCTTCTTTTTTTAATTTTGATTTTTCTGGTTTGATGCAGAAGAGATGAATGAAAGATGATGGTTGTTCAAGCCAAGGAGGTGTTTTGGGTGATGGGAATGAAAAATGATGTTTCTTGGAGTGCTATGATTAGATTCGCTCATAATGGGTGTTTTGATATGTTGATACTATTAATCCAACAAGGTCTGTTCATGTTTGTTCTTGAGCTTTTGGAAACTAAGTTTCTTTGATCTTTACTTAAAAGGAGAGATAAGGGAAATAAGTGTTTGTGAGGAGAGAGGAAAGAAACGTGGTGGGCCCCACTTTTTTAACAAACATTATTTCAATTTTTTGAAATTTTTTATTCGAAAAATATGACCTGGCATGACACATTAGCAAAATTGACGGTGTCAGTGCCACGTCGGATAAATTAACGGAGCATTCGACGGAGACTAACGAAAAGGACTTGATTGCTCGGTTATCTCCACTTGAGAGACCAAATTACATATTTTTTTCACTTGAGGGACCAATTTGCTATGGTCGCTCCACTTGAGGGACCAATTTTGTACTTTTACCGAACATTATTACAGGAAATGGAATGAAAAACAGATTTCATAGAGTTCACAAAGTCAAGATTATCAGAATCATGCAAAGCAATGTCATGTTGTAATCTGTAAAGTCCATTTGTTCGCTTAGCAGTTCCAATCATCCTCGAATGATTGATATCCTGTATAACACAATGAGATGACCAAGTAATCAAACAACAATGAAGGTCCTGAGTTAATTTACCTACTGAAACCAAGTTGAAAGTAACAACAGGCACATAAAGAACATCATATAAAATAAGTGAATCATTAAATTGAACTATTCCAACATGAGTAACCTGCACTTGAGTGTTATTAGGTAAACCAACAAAAACATTATGGACAGATTTATAAGACTTGAAAGATGCTAATGAACAAGTTATATGATCAGTAGCACCAGTCTCAATAACCCAATCTGCAACAGAATTATTCCTATTGGTAAAAACATTTAAAGAAATCTTAGGATCAATTAAACAATTAGCAAGAATAGTGTTACCATAGGAAATAGACTCTGAAGTTGGCTGAATAGCAGCTGCTGCATTAGCTTGATGAGATGATGGTGGAACAACTATAGCAGCATTGACATGATGATTTGGAACAGAATTAGCTTGTATCATAGACAAAAGCTGATTATATTGATCTCTAGTAAATTGATAAGCAGGAGAAGAATCTAAAGGTTGAGCAACTGCTGTAGAGACATGATTAGGAAAAACATTCAATGGTGGAGCAGAATACTGATCATCAACTGCTTCCACTGCATTAGCATGATGCATAGTGCGTTTGCCTTTGTAATTAGAACTATGGTTCTGAGGAAATCTATGCTTTTTATAGCATTTCTCAACAGTATGACCCTCTCGACCACAATGAGTACAAACCATAGGTTTCTTGGCTGAATTGAAAAACTTCTTTACAGGAAAAGAAGAATTCCCTTTGACAGCTAACACATTAACAGGAACAGATTGAACAAACCGTTCTTGTTGAAGAACCAGAGAAAAAACTTTATTCAAGTTAGGCAAAAGATCCATCAACAAAGTTTGAGATTTCACAGAAGAATAAGATTCATTCAATCCTTTGATGAAGACCATAACTTGATCATTATCGAAATACTCCCTAATTTTGGAAAGGCCACAAGAACAGATCAGTTGACAAGCACAAGATGGAATAGGCCTTAGTAATTGAAATTCATCCCAAAGAATCTTTAGTTTTGTAAAATAATCATGCACAGTTAAAGTTCCTTGAGCACAACTATGAATCTCAGTTTGCAAATCACATATGCGAAAAGAATTAGTTTGACCAAACCTTGCCTTTAAATCCTTCCAAATGGCAGAAGCAGAGTCCAACCACAGGATCGACTGAGCAATAGAAGCTGAAACCGCATGAACCAACCAAGAAATGACTAAGTTGTTGCAGCGCTTCCAGGCAAGATATAAAGGATCAGTAGAAGAGGGAACAGAAATGGTGCCATCGACAAAATCGAGCTTATTCTTGGAAAGTAATGCCATCTGCATCGCCTTTCCCATTGATAGTAATTAGGACTAGTTAACATAGAAGAAACCAGAACTAGTGATGGATTCTCACTAGGATGAATGAAATAAGGACTGGATGACAAATCCTCAGGTCGAGAAGATGAAGTTGCCATGGAAAATCACAAAAGATTCGATGAAAATGAAGAGAAAAGAGATAAAGAACCCTGTTTGGGTTGCAAGAAAAAGAAAGAAAATGAAGGAAAGAAGAAACTATAACCGTTTCTTCAAAAAAGAAACAGAATGCGGAAGAGAAAATGAAAATTCATATGATACCATATTAAGATTGTAAGTAAGAGAATGAAAACAAACTCAAAACGTATCTAATTACAATGAATACATGAGCTTATATAGCAGATCAACTAACTTCTAACTCTATCTTAACCATAGGTTAACTAATTACCTTAGGTTAATGAAACTAACTTAACTACTTAACTGACTATATCTATAAACTCTAATAGAACAACTTGTTGATGTCTCCGTTGGTTGTCTTCCAATTTTGCACAACAATTCCGAGATCAAACTGCCAACAAGAGCATTTGATATCATAGGCAAAGATTATCACTTCGGTTTTGGTCTCCCAAAGTAATCACTCAAAAGGTGGTTTTTAGTATGTTGGGGTCGACTTTACCATGCCTAACAAAATCGCTTGCTCTGCTCTTGAGCATCTTTTTGTTGTTGATTGCTGTCATGTTTGTATATGTATATTTTTGGTCCGTCTTTCTTTTGTTCTCTCTGTGTCTGCATGTATTTATCACCATTTGAGTCATTGCCATTGCCATTGACTTTTTCTTTTTCCTCTCTTGCTTCTTGGTGTTCTGTTTGATGGCTGCTTCCTCTCTTCATGATTTTTATTCTCTGTCCTTCCCCATGTTGCTGTGTTCGTTCTTACTTTTGTTTTTCCTTTCTTTCCTCATATTGCTAATCTTTATTCCCCCTGTTATGGTTTTTTTTGGCTGCTATGTTTCTGTATATGATTTTTTTGTCCGACTTCTTTTCATTTTGTCTTTGTGTGCATACGTTCTTTGCAAGTCCAGTCATTGCCATTCATTTTCCCTTGCTGGTCTTATATTTGATGCCTACCTGATTTGTTTATGCTGTTTATTCATTTTTGCTTGCCATGCTGGTCTGCTGCTTCTTGCTTTTCGTTTTTTCCCCTTTCGTCATTTTGATCATCTTTATTTCCTTCTCATCATCCTATTCCCATGTTTCCCCTTTTCCCTTTCCTCTATGCTTCCCAAAACCTTTTTCTCCCTTTGCTCTTACCTATCACATATTCGTTTCGGTTTAATAGATAACATTGCTGCTATATATAATTTTTTTTTGGTGAATTGCTATATATATATATATATATATATATATTTTAGAGCAACACTACACTGACATCAAGCCTATGAAAAATCTTAATCATTAATGCAGGTGGAGCTAATAATCCAGCTTTTCCATTTACATTTGCAATAAAATGTTTTGAACAAATCCTAACTCTTGGTCACTGAAACGAGGCTTGGAGGCAATGAAGGCAGAGATGCGAGGCTATCAATGAATCTTCAGGAAATTTTGGTGTCATTTTTTTTGGTGGCATTTTGGCACTACGGAGATATCAGAATTTAATGGGAAATGTTATTTATAGAACAGATACTTCACTGACTGCACAACTAACTTTTATATGAAGTATCTTAAAGTTCCAAGTTTCATGTATTATCAATAAAATAACTTAGTATTTAATCATCCAATTTTATTAAAATCTAAGCAACCATCCACAAACGGGACGCTACTCTACTAATGTTGGCGGCACAACAACGATGGCATCACCTGTTTGACCCCCTCAAGAAACCCACCCGCGCCATTTGGCGCGGATTTGAACCTAGTATAATTTAAGAGGGTTATGAGAGGTGCTTGCAAAACAATTGGAGCTTTCAAATGTAATTGTAAAACTCGATGCACAGGTGGTAGTCCATTTCCTTTGCATGGTATTCCTTTGACTCATCATAATGCAACTTTAGTACAGGAAGCTTTAATCCTTGGTTCGCGGAGGTTGGGTCCGAGGGGAGACATGTCTTTCGAGAAGGCAATAGGTGTGCCAATTTCTTGGAAAACTTTGGCCAAAATCGCCTTCCATGGTCTTTTGGTGATGGAAGAACTGCCACCGGACCTGGTGCCATTGCTAGAATGATATGCTAATAGTGTTACTGTAGTTAGCCGAGTTTTCGGCGTCTCATGTACTTAAAATATGGAAGAAGGTTCTGAAAACCAGGAACGAACGAATAGATGTATATGATGTTCCAAATTTCCTCATTAGTTCCCTCAACTTTTTTTTTTTTAGAATGGAACTCTTATAATTTAGGTATACTTTTTGGGCCAATACAGGAGGCCCATTAAATGAAAAGTAGGGTTTTTCTTTTTTCTTTTAAATAAAATGCTATTAAATACACACTTTGTGTTTAAGGCTAGTCTTGTGACTTAGATTGATGAGAAGGAAGATATGAACCGAGAAAGAAGAAACGTTGTTAATATGAAAAGCAGTAGGAAACGAAAACCAAATACTGATAAAGAAGGTTTCCAGGTTAAGGAGAAGACGCAGCAGCAACAATCAAATTGCAAGAATGAATTTTTCTACGACCTTCTGTGGGGGATTCTGTCGAGACTGCCTGTCAAATCTCTTTATCGGTTTAAGGGCGTATGCAAAGCCTGGACCAATCTCTTCTCAGACCCCCAATTCGTGAAATTGCATCTAAAGCAGTCGATTGAAGCCAAAAGGCTGACATATACTCTGTACGATTGGGATAAATTTCCGAGTAGATTAGAGATACAATACGAAGCTCTTGTTAATGGCAATCACAAAGCAATTAACCCAACAACGGATGACTCCTTGTTTGGTCCCAAGATGAGAATCAGAGTCGACGAAGGTTCCAAAGTCATCACTACAACTCGGAGGATGGAGGTATGGGGTTCTTGCAATGGCTTGTTCTGCATTCATGCTGCTCCAAGGATCTTGGTCTTGGTCAATCCATCCACCAGACAAACCAAGACGATTTTCCGGGGATACGAAACTAAAAACTGCAGAAATTTCATTGATAGTATAGGAGGTGGTTTTGGTTATGATGCCGTGAATGATGATTACAAGGTCCTCAGAATCAATCCTTCCATCCGAACTGTTGATGTTTACTCTTTAAAAAATGACTCTTGGAACTACCGGGCGGATTTCCCCTGTACGGAAGACAAGGGGAATGTCTATCCCTGGGGAAGTGTAAGTGCACACTTGAATGGGGCTATCCATTGGCTGCTGGCCGACACCGTAAACGACCATCTTTCGATTACTGCTTTTGATCTAGCAAAGGAAGAGTTCTTCAGTATTTCTACACCAATTTCTAAACTTGATGCTTCTGACTTGCACACGGTGGGAGGATGTCTTTGGATAACCCCCAGGAGGTGTCGTCCTTATATGGAATTGGAACCACGAAGCGATTTTTGGGTAATGGAAAAATATGGCGCAATAGAGTCTTGGAAAAATATCAGTATATCCTTGAGTTTTCGGGAATTAATACCTTTGGATTTTCCAAAGAGCGACGAAGAAGCTTTATTATGTCTAATGGATGGACGATTATTTCTAAATAATCACGGAATTAATGGAACTTGGGAGGAGGCAGATATCGGACCAATTCCTGCTGATTATGTAGTCAATGGACTGAATAAGGCATTTTCTTGTGTGGAGAGTTTAGTTTCACTTGGGCCAACTAGTAGGAAACGAAAGGTAAAGGCGTCTGCCAGCTCAAAGAAAGGTATGCATATAGAGTATATACATACTGCATTTTTTTGATTTAGTACTTGAGACTACAATGGATTGAACCCGAGCCCGAACTAAGGACGCCAACAGGCCAAATGCCCGATGACATATATATACATATTAATATCATTGCCCAATAACCCAATATTTGCTTATCTTTTCTTTGTACATTGGGGTACCGTACGGCTTAGTTTGGTACTAGGAAAAAAAGTAGGCAAAAAGAAAATGATATAAAGAATCATTTCTATTCTTCAAACTGACCCCTGTGAGGAGGATTATGTTTGTTCGATATGTCTCTTTAATGTTTCTTTGACATATATGTTTTGAATTCTTATTTTCTTTTGTTAATCTCTTATCTCTCTCTTTTGTGTTTCCAATTGCATAACGAAAAACCTTTAGATTTAGTCTAAATGATCTACTAGAGGAGTGTAGGAGTAGGAATTATATATATGATCTCTTCTATATGTCCCATTTGTTTGATTCAATTAATGTGACTTCAAATTTTCTTTTTGACTAGGTGAAATAGGCCAATGATGCTATTGTAGCATGAAACCTATTGGAGCTGGAGAAAGGAATTAGATCCTAGAGGCAGGGAAAGGGAGTTCTGGTCTGCTTTATCACCACCGGTGAGGGAATATGAAGGTCTAGGTGTTTCATTCTGTTTTGATCATGTATATATATATTACCTATCAACATTAATTTTGCTGCATTTAAGCTCTATATTTTATCAGTATATTAACTCATTTATAAGGGTGTCTTTTCCCTCTTAATATATAGTAATTTTTTGTGCTTTGGGATGAAAGTCATAGTTCCTTATCGATCGCATATTCTTAATTTTTGTAACCCTCTAACCAAACAGGCCATTAAATTGTAGTTTACTAGAAAGTAATGTTGAACCTGACATATTAGAAGCCTTGCTTCTGATGGTGGTAAAAAATTACAAGGCTAATTTGCTGCCTTGGCTTTCAAATTATCTTATCACCAAGTTGTTAGCTTCAATGATTGTTTGTTTGGTTCCTTCCTGGAGGATAATAAGAAAAGTAGGTAGATTGCTGTTGAAGCATATTGAATGAAAACTAAGGCAAGTTAGCTGCTGATGTAACTCAAAAATTCTGAGTGCCTTGCCGTTTTCTTCACATCAAAGCTCTCCAAATTTGTTGGTTCAATAGTTTGGCAGCTTATTTAACTTGAAACTGTCAAAAACTACTGAGTAGCTTGCAACTAACTACTGCTAACAAATTCAACTTCTTTGTAGTTGAATTTTTGGGATTTGCCACAGAAAATTCTTCTTCGTTCTCTTGAGAATCAAATGATGTGTAAAGTAGGAAATTAGGCCCGAATGACCGTTGACTTTTGGTCTAAGTTAAACAATGACTTGGTGGTGCAGGGAAATCCTTTGTCGCTTGCCTCGTAAGAACTTAATTAGGTCTAAATGTGACTGCAAATCGTGGAACCGACTTGTCACGCACGGATGTTTGTGTTCTGAATTTCCGATACCAATATTCAATAACTTGAATACCGCTGTATAGTGCGAGTATAATTCCTTGTGTCTTATATTCAATCTAAAGGTTCAAGCCTTGGCCACCTTTAGACATACACTATCACATATATCCAACTTGTATAGTTTTTCTTTACATTTTTTCATTATTTTGCATTCATTCCATTATTAGGAAATAAGTGGGGGATTGTTGTATATTAGAGTCATATACAATTATTATATTTCCTAATAATAATAATAATTATTTGATAATTGAAGTTATTTGATGAATAACTGTCAGATTCAAAATCTGTTGAAACATAAAAAAGATGTATTTCTATGAAACATAAAAGGTGTCTTTCTATGAGAGATTGCATTTTTTATTGGAGATGTGTCTATTCATTCAAAGGGTGTTTAACACACCTCTGTAACATACCTCTTGAGATCTATAAAAACACCTTAATTTATTGGAATTAAGCACAACAAAAATCAGAATTCTTCTTTTACATCTCTCACTCTCATAAGATTCATTCTTTCTCATTATTTTTGGATCGAGTTCAAGTGTATTCAAGAGAAGTTTAGAAGTGCAATCTTTATTTCTCTCTTTTAATAGGCATTGTATCATGGGGATAACGTTTCCAAGAGTCCATATGCACCATAATGGGGAAACTATTATCCTTAAGAAAGCTTCCTAGAAGTGCCTTGCCTATTGCCTTCATTTCTTCTTCTTCTCCACATTATTTTTCATTCATATACAACACGCACTACTAAGCTTCTAACAAGAGATGCAATAGATGATTTGATTGTCGTGTCTAGAGGTCGTTTGCATTATTCAAATTTTGTACCGCGCTGACACTGTTTTGTTCTTTGGTATTCAGGGGCGGAGCCAGGAAATTCTTTAGGGGGGGGGGACGGATTATATTGAATTTTTTTTAAGTAAGTATAGAATACTTTTTATTAAATAAAGTATACAAAACAAATATAATATAAAATATAAAACTAAGAAAGATATAAAAAAGAGTTATTTAAATTGCACCCTCCGCTCTTTCATCTTGCTAAAATCATCAATTATGGCATCACAATCCAATTGCTCCACAAATTCTTTCTCCATGTAGACTGTCAAGGAATTTCTTAAGTAATCATCTTCCATCTTACTACGAAGTCGAGTCTTCACAATATTCATAGTTGAAAAGGAGCGTTCTATAGATGCAGTAGAAACCGGAAGGGTCAATATAAGATGAATCAACCTATCAACAAGTGGATACATAATAGACTTTCCACTTTCAACTAATCCTCTATAAAGTTCAGAAAGAGAGATACTTTTACCAAATCAGGATGCTGACACACATCAAGTTGATAATGTCTCAACTCAAATGAAGGCGTTCTTTCTCTTGCTCGGTAAAATCTTCAGGATAAAATTTGTTCACAAGATTGCAAATTTATTCGGCATCAAATGATTTGAAAGACTCTTTGGGGTCTAAACTTGCAGTAAAAGTAAGAAGCTCGACAACATGCTCATTAAATCTATTGTTCAACTCTTGTAGTTGAGTATCTATTGCAGTAAAAAATATATCTACTCGATAATGATGCTCCACAAACATTCTAGTCCTTCTTGTTACGGCCACGACCTACAGTGTAACTAGCATTCATATCCGGAGCATCCAAATCAAACTGATCACAGAAAGCTATCACATTCTTCAACAAATCATCCCATTCACTCCCTCTTAACTTTTGAATTGATTCTTTTGTTGTTGAGACTAAATTCATGGCATTCAATATATCTTGAGAACGACGCTGCAAAAGCTTGACAAAGATGATCAGTAATCCCCATAACTTCCTTCATAACATGCAAAATGAAAACAAATTCAAAAGATGTCAATCTAGTATATGCATGATGAGCATCTCCTCGCTAGGAATAATTAGTTGTAGTATCTTTAATCTTTTCAAGAACAGTTCCTGTTGGCTGAAACATCCTCATTAAACTCGTAATTGAATTAAAAATGAGAACTCCATCGAGTGTCACCAGGACGTTGTAAAGTACCAACTTGGTTCAGACCTGTACCAGTTTCCAATTCATCAATGGAACTTAACCAATCATTTTCAGCCTTTTGAGCATCTTGCAATTGATCATTTTATTTGGAAGAAGAAAACTAACAATATCAACCAGGTCCTTATAAAAATTGGTGTACTTGAACCACTTCCTCTAACTGCTGCAACCAAAGCTAATTGAAGTCTATGAGCAAAACAATGAACATAATAAGCATAGGGACATTCTTTCAAGATCAAAGCTTGTAGGCCACTAAACTCCCCACGCATATTGCTTGCTCCATCATATCCTTGACCTTGAAGATTTTGTATGTCAAATCTATGATGAGATAGAACATTACAAATCCCATCTTTCAAAGTCAATGCTGCGGTATCTTTAACATGGACAATATAAAAAAAAACGTTCTTTCTGAATCCCTTCTTTATCAACAAACCTTAAGACAATTGCCATTTGTTCTTTCTTTGACTCATCTCTTGCTTCATCCACAATAATGCAAAACTTTCCATCACCAATTTCTTCATGAATTGCCTTACGTACTCTACTGGCAAGAAGTTCCAAAATATACAACTTTCATCATGACCTTTAAAGGCACATCCCTGAAACGTTAACCATCGTACAACGTCTATGCTGGCTTTAAGACGTAAACGATTAGCTGCAACTTGCTCCTTTGTTTGCCTATCAAGCGATGCTATGATATTTTGAGCTTGATTCTTTAAATTTGAATAATCTTTCACTGCATTATTATGCGCTGAACTTGGATTTCTTCCCATGTGATTCAGAAAGGCACAATCTTGTCCTGCATTTACTTTTTTCCATTTATTAAATCCATCATGAGTAAATGCAGTGGATTCTAAGCGTTCAGTTGGCTTGTTATTAAAGAGAAAACATGGGAAACAAAATGCTGCATCTTTAGAAGGTGAATATTCTAACCATCAAAAGTCTTTGTACCATGTTGCTTTGAAACGACGACGATTCTTTTCTGAACCAGAAGTAGGATATTCTACTAAAATTGGTTGATGTGGTCCATCCCTTATATAAGCTCTCCGAATTTCATCACGTAAATTAACTGGATAGTCATATATTTGCTTGCGCAATCCAGGATCATGTTCCAAATTCATCAAATCTATTTCTTCAGGTTCAACTCTAGGAATTTTAGAAGGACGAGCTTCAGAAGCTAAAAGAGCTGACGATGAAGGTGGCACTTCAGTTTGTGAAGAAGAATTTTCGACATTAACTTCTAGATTAGATGGTGTTGCATCTAGATTTTGAGTATTATTTTTCTTGAAAAAAGAATCTATTGTTTTTGACTTCATAGCTACAATATTTAACAAAATTCAAATAAATTACTAATTACAAATAAACAAAAGATAAAATATATTTAAATAAAATTAAAGAATAAAAGTATAAAACCTGGATAATCCAAGATGCAATTGTTGTTGTGATCGACTTATAAATTTGATGTTTTGTGAATCCCACTTGAATGCTTTACTTTGAGTTCTTTCTCATGAAACTTGAAAAAAGAAAAATTTATGATATACGGTTTATGCTTAGGGAGTTAGGGTTATTGACTATTTATAATGAAACAATTTAATCCTTCTCGTCTTTGTAAAAGGATTATTTTATCCTATTTAAATAAGGATTCCACGGAAACAAAACTACAAAAGTCTAATTTCTTTTAAAAAATATTTGATTTGGGTCTTTTATCTTATTGGTCAGATTTGATTTGGGTCTTAATTTTGTTTTAGAAAACTTAAATTGGGCCAAGCTAAATTTACTTTTACCTAATAAGCTACAAGGCCCATTACTTTATCTAAGCTATAAAGGAGAGAGTGCTAAAATTTTAGTGTGGGCACGTTGGGAGGGGGGGCAAGTTTCTAATTTTTGGGGGGGCCACGGAGTAAAAACCCTTCCTCTGTATTGGATTTGCAGGATTAGGGGGATGGCCCCTGCCTGTCCCCTATAAATCCGCCCCTGAGGGCATTAGCATACATTACTTATTGTGATTTGACAAATTACTTTAAAACTTTTTTGTCATCAACTTTGGTAAGTATAAATTAAATATTTGAGTAAGTTGTAACATGTGGCACGATCCAAGTTGTCCACATAGCACGATTGAATCATTGGTGAGGTCTGTCTAGAGATTTGTGCCCTATAAATAATATTTAGATTCATTTTGCAAAAAGTAACTTTCTCTCTAAACTAAAGTTTCTATAGATAGATTTCTTATTTTTATATTTTCATCATCAGTGCTGCATGCTGTAGTAGCCTCTAAATACATAATTTTTTTTTCACTATCAAAATATCTAGCACTATGTCCTAACGCAAGGGTGAAACCCTCATAAGGCCTGTGAGTTTAGACGAGAAATACCATAAAAATGAATTACAAGTATCTGCATATTTAAAGTCACCATAATCTTGTCGAGTACCAATGCCATGATAATAATTGATCTGGCACTTGCTTAGAAAGATTCCTTTGTGTTTACTGCTAAAGACACTTTTCATTAATTTCCTCCACTCATACAGTTCAAATCCTTTCTCCTTTTCGATTGTGTCACACTTGTTGTACAAACACCGCCCAACATCTCGGTCTTTTGAGAGAAACTACCATAAGTCAGTAAAAAAAACCCCTCCAACTTGGTATCAAACCAAAACATAGGATGAATTTTTATTAACTTCTTTTTTTTTGGTAATAAAGCAAGAAATCTTATTAATAGAAAGGTTAGTACAACAAGGATAAACATAAGCATATGCAGACATCAATAGTAGTTAAAGGACCTCAGAAAATCTAGCAGCTAAAGACATAACATCAAACTGAATAAAATAAGGATATGTAAGATCTTGGAGCCCTAGGGAAATTGATCGGTGCAAGTACTTAAGTTGGAGGTCTCAAAATTACTGGCAACTTCCTCACTTTTGATTCTCTTCCTGTCTAGGTTAGAGGCCAAAGATGGGTGGTTGAGTTTCACCTTTCCTAATTTGAAGTCTAACTTTCTCTTACCAGCACTTACAAGTGATTTGTGCCTTGTGACTTTCCCTGCATATTCCATTGATCCCTTGGTCGATGGTTTCTTGATTTTATCTAATTGCACTTGTTGAATGGCCAACATCTTTGATACATTTCTTACTTGTTTGCCAACAACCTTGTCTTGTTTGGTGGTGAAGACTTGCTCATCCACTTTGTTAAAATCTAAGACTTTCCCATGACTTTCAACAACTCCCTGAACTATACTTTGCTCACTCTTACCCGAATTGCCATCACTATTGGAGATGTTTTTGCTCTTTGGTGAATCACAGTGACACACAATTTCATCTTGGTCCAAATGATTAGGTGGAACTTCCAAATCCATCTTTTTAACTGGCAAATGATCTTGACTTTTCAAGTTGGAATTAACACTTCGACAGGCGTATTTGAATTGCTTGCCTTGCTTTGTTGGGAGTACATTCCTTTCTTGCGACTTTTGAATGTAAATTGGACACTTAGAGGATGAACCTTGGGTGAAGCTTGGTTGTGATGTAGCTTGGCACCAGGACTTTGAGTGGCCACTCATGCCACAATGAGAGCATACTCTAACTTCCTTTTTGTGCTTAAATTCGATTCGCAAGCATTCCTCATCATTGAGCGCCTTGAAAGTGCAAAACTTTTTAGTAGACGAAATCTTTTCAAAATAATCTTCAAATCCTTGAAGTTGGATCCTTTGTTTTTGTTGCAAAGCAAGTTTAGCCTCCAATTCATTGTTTGTTAGCTTTTGTCGGTCAACTTCAAGTCTTAACACTGATATTTGTTCCTCAAAATCCAATTTTTCTTGCTCCAGTCTTTTTTTTCTCCTGTTGCATCGTTGGGATTTTGTTCTTTATTTCCATATGCACTCTCTCTAACTGAGTTACTTTGGCCTTCAACAGTTCAACTCATTGGTAGCTCCCCTGGTGTATCTGAGGTGGTGGCTTGGGATGAGGTGGGTTTCTCTTTGTGGGTGCAGTTGGAACTCTGTTCTTTGAATCGTGAGAAATCAAGTTCCAAATCCTTCAGTAGCTTCTCTTTATTGATCAGATTAGATTCTAATTTCTTCTTCTCCTCCGTGAAACTTCTATTTTGGTTTTTCAATATCTCATTTTCTTGCTTCATTTGATTGAACTCTTCCTCAACTTCACTGACATCATGAGGTGGAAGCAAGCTTGAGATCTCTGTTCATTATCAAGTTGATAAACTGATTCACTGAAGGTCTTTGTCAGCTCCTGAGTGAAATCCCTAAATATCTCCATGGCACATATATCACAACAAACAAACACACTCAAAGATAGAACCCGACCCAACCGAATACAATAGCAACTCCAAAGTCCAAACAACAAAATAAAGCCAAAACTTGTAACTATTTCCCTTTTTTTTTTTGGTTAGGGTGGGGATGGGGCTGAGATTTATAAAGATGTTAATCGAGGGGAGGGAAGGGGAGGTAGGGAAGCCATTGGAGGGGGAAGCAACAGAGGAAAACAGGGGGATGAGCGATGGTGGCAAGTGTAGCAAGGGTGTAGCGGCAGAACACTTAGCTTGTCTAATATGTATACGAAAACAAAGAGGAAAGAATTATGTAAGAAAGGAAGATACTGATGTGGTGGAGTGCGTTCGGAGAGGAGGAGCTAAATAATTACGGCTTAGTTTGGTATTGCAGTTGCAATTTGGAAAAACTCGGTTTAGAGAAAGTGCTTTTAAAAAGTACTTTTTAAAATTGTGGTAGAAAATTGTAATTAGTGTTTGGTATTGCTTTGAGAAAATGTGGTAGAAAAGTAAAATGACTTAAAAGAATATAAGCTTGAAAGCAGGGAGAAAGTTAATTTATGTGATTTTTGGTAATTTAATGCTTAAAAACACTTTTAAAACGCAAAAACACCTAAATAATAATAACTTTTTTGGTTGGGTTGGCTTTTGCTGTCAAAACTAGCTTTTGACGCAAACCATGAATGGTTTGGTATTGCGTTTGAGGTGAAAAGCTTTTTTTTTTATCTCCAAATGCAATATCAAACTAAGCCTACATGGCGGTGCCAATCGATGGTGGCGGTGATAGAAAGGAGACAAAAAGGAAATGGTCAAGGATAAAAATGGTGTAGAAAGACACAGATGATGATAACGAACTAAAAAAAACAAAAACTTTCATGAAAACTGGATTTTTTTTTTTTATTTTCAATGGCGGAGGGTGGTTGTTTTGGCCTAGACATGGTGGTTTACACGGTGGTTTAAGTTGCTTTTAGCACCACCTTCCTAGGTATGCTTTTTCTTTTAAGCTATTAGCTAAAAAAAAGAAGGAAATTAACTAAAAAAACCAAAGAATTGTTCTGCCAGCCTCCTGATGTCCTTCGAATTTTTATTAACTTCTTAAAAGACCAGAAGATGACATAAATTCATCATTTCCAGAATAGACAACCTTACTTATAAAATCGAACAAAAAGTTTACTACCCCATCATAGTAAGTACGCATCTCGACTTCGGTTGCTACTGTTTCTGTCTGAGGTATGCCCAAGGTCACAACCTCACTGTTCACCAAGATCGTATTAAAAGTCATAGGCATGGTCCTCCCAATTCTCAGAGTCATATCATTTAAAATTATATCCCTTATACCCTTGATGACATGAAGAGTTTCAATAGTTGAAACACGTAGAGTTTCAGCAGTTGGGACAATTTTGACCTCGGGGCCAAAATGTCCAAAGGTCAGATTAGGAATAGTATCATCCTCTACGGAATAAAATTCATCAAATTGCAGAGCAGTAGTTCTCACAAGCTCATCCATGGTGAGCCAAATTCGGAAGGTCTCCCTTCTTCTTGGATCAGGGTTTAAAGCAAAAAAGAGCAAATGTTTTTTTTTTGGACAAGTAAAAAGAGCAAAACGTTTAAAATTAAAGGTTTTATATGTAAAACCTAATCCCCCGATCAAAATTGACGACTGTGGGTTTACACAGATCAAACCTAGCCCGACTGGCACGGCTCTACGGGCTTCAGGCGAGCAAAGGTACCCAAAGACAGAAGAAAGTCCAAGCCCAATTTAGGAGGTACTCGTAATGGTTAATGGGTTCATGGATTGAAGACCATATCAAACCTATAAACCAATAACCGAATAACCCAACCCAATAATCCAATGTCATACACAACAAGCTTGAAATTGGCCCAATGTGATAGACAACCGATAAGAAATTAGATATATATGAGAAAGAAAACGAAATTTAAAATTCACAATTAAGAAAAAAAATTCCATAAAAAAGCATATTAAGAAGAAAGGCAAAAATTCCATTCAAAGAAACAACCATTCTTAAAAATTAAAATATAGAAGGAGGTTATGAAGAAGGGCATAAAATCTTTTGTATTTCGAAGCAAAATTGGGATTTTTTTCCAATGGGATTTTTTTCTAAGCAAAATGAGTCGGGGCGTGACAGTTTGGATCGTTAGAAGTTGAATCGGAGGGGTACTTGACGTTTTGTATTTTGAGCCTAAAGTTTCTGATGCTAGGCCAACTTCGGAAGGCCATAGCTTTCAAACTGTTTGGAGTTACGGAACCCATCAACCCAAAAGAAATACTGGTTTGAGTCGACTACATGGTGGCATATGGCATTTCCTTTTCAGTCATCATCGATTAGGGCCTAAAAATGCCGTTTCAGTGAACTATCACTAGCTTTGAATTTTTTAACTTTATTTGAACTTTGTTGTTTTTGGGCCGTTTTAGGCTTTCGTTATTTTTCCTAGCATATTTAAAGGTTGTAAACCCTACTTTTGAAGTTAATCAATAATTTTCCAATTTACTCTATTTTATCATATTTTCTGTGTTTCTGGATTGAACATGTTCCGCTACATCAGATGATAGACATTTTGGCCCTTGAACTTTTAAAAAAGGGATAAATTAGCCATTTATTTATCAAAATTGGTCAAATTCTGTTAACAATTGGACGAAAATTAGCTCTTATTAAACGGAAATTTGTATGACTTCAATAAATTTCGTCCAATTATTAACAGAATTTAACCAATTTTCGTCCAAAATGGCTAATATGTCCTATATTTTGACAAATTCAAGAATTAAATTGGCAATTTTAGACGATCAATGGCTAATTTGTCCATTTACAACTTCAAGGTCAAAATGTTAATTAAATCAAATATCTTGTAAAGAACTATTATTATACCATCAAAGTTTTGCACTACCACTATAATAAATGTGAGATATAAACCCTTGAAAAAAGTTTAATGTAGTCTTTGATCATCTCCTTACAACTTCAAGATCATCTCCTTTTTATTTTATTTCTATTTAGTAGCTATAGTTATTCTGTTATTCCCTTTCTGGTTCATTATGGCTTTTGATTTATGGGTTCTGAAAATTTGGAATGAGTCTTGCCATATGGGATTTAGGATTATATCCAAGGCTAGTGATAGATTCATCAAAAAAATTAACTATGGGGAATCTGGTTATGAAAGTTTATTAGTTTGTTTTTGCTAAACATAATATATATGTATACAATACCTTCCCCTATAGGCTTTGTTTTTGCTTCATCATTGCATTAATATTATGTGAAGGGACTAAGGTTATTCAGAATTTTTAAATTTCTAATTATGGACATCAAAACAGGGATAGGTTTGCAGCTTGCAGGGTTTCAATACAACCCATTTATAATTTATTCATTACACTGACTTCACAGTAACAAAAATCTTACCTTACCTTCTTCATTATAACTATACGAGTTTATGAGTTGGGTTATTCTGTTTTCCTATTAGTACGTAGCCGAACCACAATTTCATCATGAGGCCAGGCGCCTTTGGACATGATAGAGAATCTGTCCATTATTATTCCACCTGATGCTAAGTTTTCAATGTATTTTCGTTAGGCCACATTATTGCCCTTCCATCATATTTATAGTCCATGCTTTTTTGGACATTGAACAACCTAGTCCATGATGCCTCGATTCCATATTCTTTCAACACCCCATCACTCCAAATTGTAGTCATAGCTACATCCCCTGAAATCCCTAATGTCATTGTTCCATATGTGCTCTCCTCTTTATGATCCGTTAGCGGCATCAGTTGATAGAATTTTCTCTTCTGCCATGTCAAACTTAAACGCCACAATTCCAATGCGCTGCCGCCAAGTGATTCTAATTTCATGCTCAGATCGGATGGAGGCCTTGAACCCTTCTCCAGGTGTTAGTGTTACTTCTCATTGCCAAAACTTCAACTTGAGTTTCATCAGAATTCAGAAGCATCGGCAGTTGAGAAATTATACCCTTTGTATCGAGATCGCACAAGATAAAGAGTATAGCGGTTATTTACAGACCTTTTATCAATGAATAATTGATTACTTGTACATCCATTCATCAATTAAAGTTTAACTCACATTCCAAAAAAAAAAAAGATTAACTCGTTTATCTATTTGAACTGTTTCAATCAATAGCGCTTCACACTTTTGGTTAGTGATTCTTAATAGACTACCAACCAGACATAGACTCGCACAATGGGGTGTGGCTTTGGAATCAGATGAGTGTGTGTTATGTAGGCAGCAAGCTAAGAGTCGGGATCATCTCTTCTTTACTTGCAGCTACTCTGGTGAAGTTTGGCAGCGTATCCTTTATCCTTTCTACTTGTGGCTTTTCCAGGCAGGCTAAGGACTGGTATTTTGAATTTGATTGGGCAGTAGCAGGACTTAAAGGTAGATCACTCCTCACAACAATTCTAAAAATTGCATGGACTGCTTATTGTGATCACATTTGGTTGGAAAGAAATGCTCGTGTCTTTGGGAAGCAACATAGCAACTCAGAGATAGTTTTTAAACATGTTAATGATGCTGTGAGATTCAAATTGTATGAGTTAGAGGGAGTAGCATCTGATTATGTCAACAAGCAACTCTGCTTTAGGTGGAATTTGATCATTCCTGGATTGAGTAGCTAGACATAGTCTGCTTTGTATCTCTAGTTTGTTGTATTTTGTTCTCTTGAACAAAATTGTTCTTGTAAAGCACTTGTGCTTTTGCTTGATAATAAACTGATCTAATTATCCAAAAAAAAAAAATAGCGCTTCACACTTTTCCTACTAACAATTTTTCCAATTCCTTGAATCCTTGTCTTTGTTTATTGTTATTGATCGAATTAATTACCCAGCTGTCATATTTTTATTTGTTTCTTACTTGATAAAAAAGAAATTAAACCTAGGTTAAGATGAATTGAGTTTCCCAAGCCAATTATGACTAGGAGTTTAATCTGGATGCATATAAAAGACGCACTCATGTTTAAAGCGTCATTACTTATACTAGCTATCAGCCCGCGCTTCGCCGCGGGCGAGGGATTTGTAAACACGTTAATTATGAAGAAATCTACGTTTTTTGCAAGAATGTTCATTTGAACGTTGGGAATAACGTTATTTGTTTTAAGTTAAATATGCCTCAACATTTTTATCAGAGCTTCAAGTGGGTGACAACATATGTATTAAGAAGTTTCAGTCAAGGCATTTGGTTGTTTATTGGTTTGGGGTCTTGGCAAACTTCTGTTGTTGTTGGGCCTCTTCTTCATCCTAATTACATGAAAACAGACCTTAAAATTTGAATTCCAATATTCCGTTGGTCAAATCTCCTCTATCTTAATAACTAAAAATTTTAGGAACATATGGCTCGCCCAATATATGGGTTGCTTTGGCAATCCATGCAATCAGAAGATGTTTTCATCCTTCTTGAATTATCATCAAAAGTCAAAACTCAATGGAGATTAAAGTGCCAAAATCAATCAACTAACAATGATGGAAAAGCTATATCAATCTTAAAATCTCATTTAAATCCTAATTGAAGAAGGCAATAGATGAATGGATGTATTGACTTGGTACAAAAACAAATATGACACAAACATTAAAACCAAAATTGCATTGCTTTTTAGTTTTCTATCAGTAAGAAGTAAAAAGAAATCAGCAAATTGGCTGATATCTTTTTCATATTTTAGACCCTGTGCAGCAAGTCCCAAGCCATAGCAACAACAACCAACCTAATATAAATCAGGTCTAGAAAGGCAACCAAAACATATAGTACACTGCTTTGTGTTTTAACAGAAGAATAACTTCAGAAATAAAATAGCAATCTAGCTTAAGAATGGGTTAAATCCATTCCTTGGTAAAAAGAAATCTCATCAAGATTTTTAATTAATCACTACCATAAATCCTTGGTAATACTACATTGAATTGGCATAGTAAATATGAATTTGAGCAGTAGTTAATTACGTCAACCACAAAACATCAATAAGTAATAATTATAACTATAACAAAGAATAGACAAATATGGACCAATTAAATTACTCCATATGTAATTTGTTGAGGCAAGGCATAGTAAATATTAATCTGAGCAATACCTAATTATGTCAGCCAGAAAACATGAATAACAAAGATTGAACAAATATGGACCAAAGATTGAACAATTAGATTTGTTCAGATGTTGAGTTTAAAAATTAACAGCTCTAAAAATTAAAACAAATGAAAGAAAAAAGGGGCTTATAGAGAATTTATATGTGCCTTTATCTTACAGCAAGAGGAATAGATTTTTTGGCAGTAATGAAACAGATTCGGTGCACTCCAAAATCCCAAATTGATTGAATAATCAGAAATTAAAGTTCTAGTACCAAAATATGAACCAAAACTAAACTTTTTTTAAAAAATAATAATAATAACAAAACTACTACTGTAGATGAAGAATAAGGAAAAAGAATGAACGACCCAGCTCAGGCAGCTCTTTCGTAGAAGGGCCTGAGGAGCTCAAGGCTCGATCTTCGTTTAAACACTAACCTAAATGCTCTGTTCAGCGAGGCAAAACCCTGAAAAGCAAACAAATGAAGAGGTTCTTCACAAAAGAAAAGGTTCTTATTCTTCCTCAATTTGTTCTATGATTTAAATTGCATATATTAAATCCAGAGGCAAGAGAAACAAAAGATCAGAAGCTTAAGGTAGAGCGAAACAAAGAAAGGGAGAAGAAATGGAGGGAAAGAAAGGTATGGATCATCTAAGCTTGGATCTAAGCCGATGAAACCAAAGAGAGAGTCTGGAAATCAGTTGTATCTAGGTATAGTAGTGAATGAAACACTTCGAAAATGACCTATAGAATCTATTTGTCATGGTTCCTTAAGATCATGCTTTCATATTGTGCACTGAGCATACCACATTATGGCAAGTAACATACTATTATTCTAAACAGCAGAAGATATGCTATTCAATAATTTAGGCCTTCCTATGCATTGATCATTAATATGATGAAAAGAATGTAGGACGCACAAACTATACCTAAGGCAAAATTGGGGTAAGATCATTCAATTGCCTATAATACAAATCAAAAGCTAGTAAAAATATTGGTTAAGAAATTCAATTTTCCATTGCACTACAATCAAAAGCTAATAGAACTTCCTTTTAATTAAAAAAACCCTTAAATCAATATTCCATATTTAAGCCTAAACTAATGTTAACCATTAAAAGAGTAAGAGACAACACAATTTCTTATATAACCAGTACAAAAAAGCAAGAAAGATAGATAATGAAAGAAATTAATCTTACCATTCTTTGAACCATTTAAAAACATAGCCATATGTTTTTTCTGCAATGGCATGCCTTTTATTTGGAATCTTCATTTCGAAATGTTCACTTCTAGCTTGTCCTGTCAAACTTCAAGAACTATATCAGAACCCTTGCTTCGGCCTGATCAAAAAATATAAGGGTATAATCATATAATACATTCTGTAACTAATATATTAAGGGTCTAAAACAGTAAAATTGGATTAATATTCTACAAAAAGGCAATAGACCACTTTATTACAAAAAGGCAGCTTACAACAACTAATATTCTTTTAGATTGCTATTTTGGAGAAAAAGAGCAATTACAACAACTATATTACAAAAAGGCAACTTCTGCTAACAAAAATTAAGCCTATTGAGTTTTACTGTTTTGAGTTGATCATACCTTCTTCCGGCCTTCCATCCACATTAGCATTTAATCCATTAGCTTGAATATGACACAGACATTAAATTTTAAGATAAAGACCATTTCCTAATATCGATACGCTTTTTGGTTCCTCAACCTAGCATTGGATATCATTTGCCATTCAAAGATTACCAATCTAATTTCTCATTAAAAGATAAGAATAAAATAAAATAATAAAGAAAAATTCCTAACCGGATAGGCTTCAGAATTCATACATTTTTTTCTTTGTATAATTATGAACTCAAAAGTAGAGAAGAAAAAGGCTTCACACAATGATTCTCTATAGCATGCACCAATCACTGTTTAAAGTTTAAGTATAGTATACCCTACAAACCTCTAATGCGATCGACATCTCCTTCCAAATATCTCCCAAACCTCATCTTCAATCTCCATGATAAACATAAAAAGAAAAAAAAATTAAGGACGTACAATCTGAGTTAAACCTGGACTTGATAGTTTGATCCTAACTCCATATTATTTTTAGGGCCAGAAACTAAGATTGAACTCAAGAATAAAAAAATAACTGCCAAACAAACCCTTTAGCTGATAGAACATCAGTCAAATCCAAAATCAGAGCTATATATGCAACAATTGTGAATGGAAAGGTATGCTTATGAACGGTGACATATAAAGTCAAATGTTAATTTACAATCCAAGAATCTTACCTTATAGTCAAATTGCCCCACATTTGAACCTAAGACAACCAGCCTGAATAATGAATGCACATACCATATATCAATTTGAGCTCATGCGTGAATAAGTCAAAGCTAGAGTGGCAAAAAGGTATGGAAAGACAAATTTTGAAAAAAAATGAAAACCCATCAAGAAGAAAGGATAACAGTTTTTCCCAAATTTTGAAAAAAAAATGAAAACCCATGTAAATCACAAATTTAGCTGATTTAATGCAAACCTTTAAACACTAAATTCTTCAGCCCTGACTGTCTCACTAAAAGAATTAAAAAAAATGGGGTCTGTTACAGCCTTCTACCGGGTTTTTATATGGGTGGAGCACTTCGATTCTGAAAATTTTGAGTATAGGCATTCAAGAAACATGTAATATCAGCAATTTTTTACAAACATGACCAAGTCACAACAAAAATAGCCAGGGAACCTTCCTTTTTCTCCCTAATTAAATCATTGTAAGCATAGAACAAAGTGGAAGATGAAGCCTAAACCTATGAGCATTACAAAGTTCTCTCAGGTCAATCACCACCCATTTTACTCACTAAATTCCAAGCAAATTAGTGGAAAATACAGAAAATTCAACATGGCCAAGAGATGTAAAAGTGGTAATTCAACACAAAATCACCTAAATCTATGGTTATTCACAGAATTTGTGACTATTTAGGATTAATTTCCAAAGGATAATCCCAAAACCTATTGTTAGAAAACAGAGTTGATAACCAAAACATAGATAATATTAACAGAGACAGAGAGGATGAAAACCAACGAAAGCAGCATGCTTAATTCCAGACCTTACACATATCATATGATCAAAGAAATATGTCCTAACACCATTCTCTAGGAATTTTATAAAATACAATATAGCTTACCGTTGAAAATAGGCCCCCGCCAGATCTACACAGCCCAGATGCCCTCCTTCTGGCTGTTTGCTCCTGGTAAAAATGATTAAACAAAATTTATATTAATGAGGACTTGAACAAACACCATATCTACTAAAAAATAAACCAAGATTTAAAGCCCAATTATGAACCATAATCTAAAATTCAGGAAATAAGGTTCATCCAAGCACAAAATTGGATCTTCTCTCTGCCTAATCAATATATAGTAGGAATTATTCAATTGAGATTAAGAACAAAGTTGAATACATAAGAAAAGAAACCATTTTTCACACGAGTGATCAGAGATTTATGACTAAATTAAACATGGTGAAAATATTACCAATCAGTAACATAAATGTTTCTTAATTGGATGAATTACCTGGATACCATTTTCCGAAGCTGATTAACCTTTTCAAAAAAAAAAAAAGCAATCCGTTAGCAATTTGGTCATAAAAATGAAAATAACCTCACTATATAGAGTGAGGCTCTGAACTCAACTAACTGCCTTTGCAACTAAACAACACTCATTGTAGGTAGCATGCTTTAAATTATGTGGTTGCTCCCAAGTTGCAGATCTTACATAATTATATCAAGTTCTTTTGCCTTAAAATGATTGGGAATCTTATAATCCTGATTCAAATGAATCGAAGAGGTATAGCAGCTTACTGAGAAAGGACATGAGCAATGGCTGCACCTCTGACGCCCAAATCCAGTGTAAATATAAATATTGGGTCCAAAATGACATTCACTGAATCTCCCACAACTGCATTAGCAATTACGAACAACTAAGTAAGACTGATGGCAGTTAACCATTAGAATCTGAAGTACCTCCTAAAGAAGACAGAGATAGAGAACAAGAATCATTGCTGCTAAATGTTTTACATTCATAAATGGGGGATTGGGAATAGCAAAGGACAAGTGGTATTCAGAATGGGTATTCTGTTTTGCCATGATTTTGTTTGATAAGATGGAAGCAATACATCAATCCTCCAGGAAAATATTTGACGTGTAAATGTGGATAATTTTAATAACATTTCAAATGTGACTACAAACACTAAATTCCTTTGTATGGATGTTCCTAATGAGTCCCCAAAGTTTGATTTGACCACCAAGAATATAAACATGAATATAGTTAACCGGGAAAGCTTGCTTACTGATAGCATGTAAAGGAGTTCTTGTATCCTTTAAACCTCGAAAAACCCCTTGTGCAGCTAAAGAGAGAAGCAGACCTGGGGCACCGAGTGATCTTAATGTCAAGTATTGTTGTACTGGCTTGAGCATAAGAGATTCCTGCACAAAACAAAATTAGTTCATCAAACTAAACATTGGAACAATAAATTAGAGGCTTTATTTTTTTTTTTGAGAAATAATAAAGATGTTTTTTTAGATTCTTGAGGATAAATGAAGATGAGTTCACTCCAAGAGGAGAATCCTGTCTAGGCAATTGCTGTTCAGAAACTAAATTCAGAACCTTTTATAAACCTATTGACAATAGCAGGAGATATACTTCTTTCCAGTGATGTACCAGAAAAGAACTGAATGCCTTATATTCCAGTTCAATTCAGTTAAGAGCAAGTGTACTTCACAACAACTAAGATAGCCTGGTTGGAGAAAAGCTTGTTTGAACATTACAACCTATATAGTTTATAAACTTGTAAATTATAGTCATGAATCAAACACGGCCACTTCTACAGTGATTGCTTACTATCATCTACTGGCTGTGGCAGCATACACATTATATAAAACAGAAAGAGGAATAAAAGAAACAGTAATATATGGAAAAGGGAAAGTCCAATTGGTTGAAGAGAAAATAGTGTAATTAGGTTCTTTTAGTTCTCAGTATTCAAATTTGCAGTGAAATTTCACATTACTTTGAAATCTTGAAACTACTTCATTGACTTTAAGCTCACTGATCAAGGTATACTCTTAACTGTGAAGCAATAGTATATCTGATAGTCATGGCATGCAGAGCTTTTGAACACAACCATTGTCCCTTTACATTAACTAAACATAGAGAAATCATCTCACCGTCTAACTTTACTAAGAAACCAATAAGATAGAATCACAAACTCAGGAATAAGGAACCAAATTATAAATATTCACTAAAAACATGTTCTTTTTTTTTTTGCCATTAAACATACTGAATTACTGATGCTCAGTCCACTAATACTCCAATTATAATTAAACATACTGATGTTTAGTTCAATGGAAATTAGCAGATTAATCAGATTTCATCAGAAAAATGAAAACCATGTCAGCAAACAATAAGAGTGTACTTTTCAGTGCACTACCAAGTGGCATGTTAACTGAGACCAAAGACTGAATGAATTCTAACTGAAATAGGCAATCAATTGAAGTTAAATTAATTTTGTAAATTCCAAAAACTAACTGCAGACTATCAGCTATAGGATTCTCAGATTTTTTTCTTCTTTTACCTAGAAATCACACGTAAATGGAACCATGGGTTTATCATAATGTAATTATAACTATCATTTTGACATATTTACAAACTTCAATGGATTGAAAAGGGAGGAACCAATAAGATTCATACCGAGATTACTGTGAGTGTCTTGGTGAACTGATTCAAAGCCTCTGAATCCTAACAGTTTTGGGGAACTTATTGACAAATCCTAATGGGCCATATCCTTCTTTGACGGCAAATCCCCTCCAATCCCAAACCGCCAACTAAACTGGAGAAAAATAAAATACAGCCAAAATAGCTTTAAGAACAATCTAATTTGATCATTTCTCCCACACAAAAACTGCATTCATCAACAAAATTATTAAATATGAACATGCAAGAAGGGTATGTGAATCATTATATATAGAAACTACATACAACCATTCTCTATGAAATAATTAAAAATGTTAAAAAATAAAATTTTGAAAATAATGGGATTCATAATGCTAGAACTCAGATTTATATAAAATCATGAAGCAAAACTAAATAATTGGTTGTCGCGCTTTGCTTCTTCCAATTACTCTCTGTCACAGCAATAAGATTTTTACAGTAAGGCACATGAGATCTCTGCTCTGTCTTCACCATACCTCACTAAATATCCAACTATATCATTTACCAATCCTTTAAGAATAAATTTCAACAAAATGCCCATCCTGTAAAATGAGAAGACAACAAATATAACAGATCCAACAAAAAATCATACTCTAAGCATCAAACTAACTGACAAGAGTTCATTTGGTCAATGGAAAAAATGGTGACTAAGAATAATGTCAAACTTTATCAACCCAACCCCACCCCCAACACATACACAATAGTAGTACAACTTTTGATCATTCCCTCCAGGTAAAATGGAAGGTGTATACAGCACTTTCAAACTTAATTTATAATTGTTTTCCACCAAAAATTCCATAAAGTACACATGGCTCCCAATTTCCAGACAATATATAACGTAAATATATAAATATTAGTTTTAGAGTATTCCACGTTGTGTTTGCTCCCATATATCAAGAATTCTTACTCTTCCCAAAAGATCATCAACTAATAAGACTAATTATC
>AWWV01011735.1:0-54817 GCA_001974805.1 Corchorus capsularis | reverse complement strand
TGACAAGAGTTCATTTGGTCAATGGAAAAAATGGTGACTAAGAATAATGTCAAACTTTATCAACCCAACCCCACCCCCAACACATACACAATAGTAGTACAACTTTTGATCATTCCCTCCAGGTAAAATGGAAGGTGTATACAGCACTTTCAAACTTAATTTATAATTGTTTTCCACCAAAAATTCCATAAAGTACACATGGCTCCCAATTTCCAGACAATATATAACGTAAATATATAAATATTAGTTTTAGAGTATTCCACGTTGTGTTTGCTCCCATATATCAAGAATTCTTACTCTTCCCAAAAGATCATCAACTAATAAGACTAATTATCTAAATGCTAGATAGGCTAGTTTTTAGAGTGTTTGATGCAGCAATTGTTCACACAAACTCAAGAATGCTTCATCTGACCATGAGATCAATCATTTAAAAGACCCACGACTTACTTTTAAGATTTATCATTATAGAATAATTATAGAATAATAATACCATGAGATCAATCATTTGAAAGACTCACGATTTACTCTTTAAGATTTATCATTATAGAATAATAATTTGTTAGTTAATAGTAATAATTGTCACAAGCAACTATTCATTTTGCCCCAACATTTTAGCTTTTGAAAAGTCCCTTGACTTTCCTAATATTCAATACCCCACTATATGAATGTATTTGCATCCTACTTCTCGCTCAATAACCTTAACATCCCTACTCTGGTCTTGAGTGTAGATAACAATTGCACTTCCTTTCCTTCTAGCACGACCAGTTCGGCCAGTTCGATGAACAAAAGTTTCAGACGTGTTCGGAAGCTCATAATGTATCACCTATGTAAGAAAATATCATTTTAATCATAAAACATTTGGACACACAAAAAAGAGAAAGATTCAGAAGCTAAAAAGAAGCACAGATTAGTAACTATTGAACATCAAAATGAAATACCTACAAGCTTACTAAAGCATATAGAATACAGCCTCACATACTAATTTTTCGTAACTGCAGAAAAGAATGAAGTGAGGCAAACAAAGGTTGAAGTAACATTTTCCACAATATCAGTGAATGTACAAGCCTTCTCAAAATGATGGTAGAATATTCAATTACTTGCATTATAGCAATCATCACAGATAACTGATGGTAGAATATTTAATAAATTGCATTATAGCATTATAACAAAAGAGAATCATAACAAGAGCATTCAACACTAGAAGGAACGATACCACGCCCTAAACTTTAAAGGCATTGTCTGAATAACTTAAAACCATGAAAGAAACAATATATAGGACACACACAAACACACGCACAAAAAAGAAAGAAAAAAAATCAACCCTATCATCAGCAGCAACCATTGATAACGAGACAGAATTTTGAGAGATCATAACTGAACATAGACAGAGCAATAGAGATAACCAAAGCAACCAAAAGGAAAAGGGCCATTTCTCTTGGAAACCCAAGGCATAGGAAATTGACACGAATAAAAAAAGATATATAAGTGGAATGTTGAGTGAAAGAGGACAACAGCCAGTTTCCCCTGCAACGGGATAGATATCTAAACTGGTAGAAGAATCTAAACTCGACCATTCAATGCAGCAGAATTTTGACCCATAATATAGCAAAGATATAAAAGAATTGGAGAAGGAAACAACAAAAGGCATAAAATCCATATTTAAGATTAATCACCTTGGTTCGTCTCTGGATGATGAACCACAATATTCACCGCTGCCAATTGAAAAACAAATTCTAGTCATTGAATTGAAAATACAAAGCCAAAGGCCTGATTTGTAAACAACTATACTGCAGGAACAAAACCCAGCGAAAAAAACCATCATCGGTATACTAAAAAGAGCCCAAACTATACCGAGTGGACAAAGGCGAATAAACCTAATGGAAAAATTGAAGACCTTGATCGATTTGCTTTTTTTTTTGTCACAGAACAAAGAAACGAAAGCTAGACAGAAATTAAAGTGTGGTCACTCTCTTGTCCTAACAAAATTAAAGTGTTCTTATGGCGAGCTCTACATAGTTCTCTTCCTACAGCTTCTTTTCTGCATTGGAGACATGTTGCCTCTCATTCTACTTGCTTTCGTTGCTCGCATATGGATGAAACTTTGTTGCATGCTTTACGTGACTGTCCTGTTTCCAAAGGTGTCTAGTTAATGTTGAATCCTGCTTTAGCTAATGGGATTTTCTTTTCCCTGGATGAAAAGGATTGGCTTCTTCTTAACTGTTCTAGTCCTATTCGACTATTTGATATGGATTGGGGAAATATTTTTCTGTATGGTGTTTGGTTTATATGGTACTGGTGGAACTGCACCTTGCATGATGGTGATTTTGTGTGGCCTGTAAATTGTGATCAGCATATTTTATCTAGAGCCAAGGAAGCTAGTGATGTTTTAAGATGTTTCAGCTTGAAATTGAAACATGAGTTGTTAATTTCATGGCAAAGGCCTGCTGCATCTTTTGTTAAGGTGAATGTGGATGGTAGTGCTAAAGGGAATCCGGGCCTTTCTGCAGCAGGTGGTTTGATTCGGGATATGCAAGCAAACTGGATTTGTGGGTTCACTTACAGAGTTGGGATTTCTTCCAGTCTGGTGGCGGAATTATGGGCAATTTATCATGGTCTCTCTTTATGCTGGGAACGTGGATTTCGTAATGTTGAATTGGAATCAGATTCACTTCTTGCTGTGTCTAGAATCAAGGGTGTTACTTCTGATTATAGTCCTCATCATCGTTTGTTGGATGCCATTAATGAATTGTTGAACCATGACTGGACTTGCAGGATTAAACATATCTATAGAGAGGCAAATATGTGTGCAGACTGGTTAGCCACTCACCATGACGATTCGCAACCGGGACTTCATGTTCCTCTCCACCTCCAGGACTTTTCTTAGTTCTCTCAACTGATGCCATGGGTTTAGTTTGCCCAAGAGCCATATGATGTAATTTGTTTTTTTTTTCCTTCATATAAAAAAAAAGCTAGACAGAAGAATGAGGCGTGGAGGAGAAGCATAGAGGCGGAAGATCGGGGTGAAATTATAAAAAAAAAAAAAAGACCTGGAATCGCGGCAGAGAATAGAAAGTCGGGGGTAAATCGATCAAGGCAGAAAATTAGGGATAAAGTAGAAAAGCAGCAGCGGAAAATCGGGCCGAAAGTCAAAAATATCAGCAATTGCAATCGTGGGGAAGAAGCACATTGTAAACGGGCTGGGTAGTGAGAGGCGGGTTGCAGGTGATTTGGAACCCGTTTACGTGGCTAAATCTCCTCCGTCAATTGAAATGATCGAGCGGCTCTAATTCAATTGATTTTTACTGTTCATTTGATTTCGGGTCGACCCGTGACCCGACGATCCTCTCATTATATGAAGTCTTAGATTAGTCCTACACTGGTGACTCAATTTGATCGATGACCAACGTCATGAATCCGGGAATGAGAGAATTTTCTAGTAAGAATTGTGCGAAACGGAAATCAAATTGTGATGCAGAACTTCCTGAGGATGTTTTGGCGGAGATTTTTTCAACACTGCCCGTCAAGTCCCTTTGTCGGTTTAAAGTGGTATGCAAATCTTGGTTCAGGCTGCTATCAGATTCCCAGTTCACCAAATTGTATCTAAATCAGTCAATCAAAACCAATAGACTGACATATGCTCTATACGACGAGTACAAATTTCCTACTCGTAGATTAGAATTAGACTATGAAGCGCTTGTTAATGGTCATGAAACAAATCCGCCAGCGAATTATGGGCCTTTGGTTGGTGGGAAAATCAAAGTTCCTCGAAACAAAATCTCGATGGAAGTATGGGGTTCTTGCAATGGCTTGTTATGCATACTTGCCTATCCAAATATCATGGTTTTAGCCAATCCATCTACAAAGGAAACCAAGACGATTTTTCGCGGTTACGGTCCAAAAAGAGGCTCTCCCGTCGGTTCGATAGGGGGTGGGTTTGGGTATGATGCCTTGAATGACGATTACAAGGTTGTCAAAATAAATCCCTACTTTCTCACAGTTGAAGTTTACTCCTTAAGAAAAGACTCTTGGAGTTACATAGGGAATTTTCCCAACAAGGATCATCTGTCTTTAAATTATTTAAGGGGTGTCCACAGTCCACTTGAATGGGGCTATCCATTGGCTTGGTTATCGACATGATAAACATGGTCAGGAACATGTCTGCATCACTGCATTTGATCTAACAAAGCAAGAATTCTTCCAAATCCCAACACCAATTGTTGTTAATGAGAAGTGGTCGTTTTATGACTTGCATACGGTGGGTGGATGTCTTTGCATAACTCCTAATCTATCTTCTGTTTCAGGACAAATTAGCAGCGATTTTTGGGTAATGGAAAAGTATGGTATGGAAGAGTCTTGGAGAAATATCACATTAAGCTTCACTTACTGTGAGTTGAGAGCTCTGGATTTGAACTTTCCCATGTCCGAAGAAGCTTTGTTTCTAGTGGATGGACGATTGATTCGATATAATCTTGCAAACGGGAGTCGAAAGGAGGTGAGTATTGGACTAAATCCTGAAGATTATGTAATCAATGAGGCATTTTCATATGTTGAGAGTATAGTTTCACTTGGTTGCATTGCAGGAAGTCAAAATCAAGAACGACCTCAATGCAGCAGGGGCATGTTGAGCAGAAGCATTTATGAAAACCCAAGGAAGAGATATCTAGCAACGGCTGGCTAATTGGGAGTCACTTCTTTTTTATGACTGTATTTGTATATATTCCTCTTTATATCCTCTCTGTTTACATACATGTTCAAATTTTCCTCCTTTTCCTGATCTGTCTTTTTTTTTTTTTTTTCTTTTCATTTGCAGAGCGAAACTCTAATTTGGTCTAAATGATCCACAAACTAAAAAGGAATGGTAGGAATTATGTTTGGCATGTTCTCTTCTATTTTTATGCGTCCTATCGAATTACTTGATTAATTTTCATCACTTAGATATTTATATTTTGTCAGATTACTTGAGATCAGATGGATCTGTAGAATATGTTAAAGAGGTCGATGCTATTGCAGCTTGCGGCAGAGGAAGAGGAAGAGAAACCGCTTTGGAGGTTTATTGAAGGAAGCAACGATTAGATTGGTTTTGGAATTTGGTGGGAGACGGTGTAAATTTTAGAGTAAATTTTACTCTAAACCACAGTCACTAAATTTTGACCTATTTCCCAATTAGATTATTGAACTTTAATTTCTCTCAAGTAAGTCACTCAAGTTTCAAAAGCATACCAAATTTTGATCACACTAACATACACCATCAAATAAACTAGCAAATAAATAACGACTTAATACCCTTTTTACCCTTTGAACTTGTAGCTTTTGGACGTTTTACCCACTAAACTTCAATTTTGGATATTTTACCCCCTACATTCTCAATTTTGGGCATTTTGCCCCCTCCTAAACGATTAGGCTAACGGCAACGTCATGCCGATGACGTGACATTGCCATGTCGGATAAAACCGATGATGTGGCATTGCAACGTGGTATTTTTGTGTTGCGTGGCATTGCAACATGGCATTTTTGTGTTGCGTAGCATTGCCACGTCAACGACATCACAGTGTCGTTAACCTAATCGTTTGAGAGGGGGCAAAATGTCCAAAATTAAGAGTTCATGGGGGCAAAACGTCCAAATGCTACAAGTTTAAGGGGAAAATGGTGCTTTTGTCAATAAATAACATTTGCCAACATGTTACATACCACATGAATGGCTACATCACTCACGTTTCACTTTGCATATCATACTTGCCAATTCTTCCTAGTTTCTCTTTGAATTTTGAAGGGAAAAGAAAAAGAAACGACATAAATAAGAGAAAAGATTGAAATCTGATAAAGAAAAATATGAGGAAATTGCAAAACTTTAAATGGAAAGTGGAATACGAATGATGTGAGATATGATAACCTACATTTTTTTTTCGTTAATGAAAATGATGGAAAATATTAAAGTGACTACATTTGGTACATTTATGAAAGTTAAGTGACCTGTTTGGGATAAATTAAACTTCAGTGACCAAATTGGAAAATGAGTCAAAGTTTAGTGACCATTGGTGAAATTTATTCATAAAGTTAAGGATCATCCTAAAATGACCCTTATCATTCTAATATAATTTAAAATCTAGATTTATCAAATTTATCATAATTGTGTTATGCAAGACGTCACTATATAAATGGAGAAATTAGTAGATGAAACAACTTCACTTTGTCGATTATGGGACTAGTCATTACAATTGTGTTGCATCAAATCTACTACTAAAATTTAGACATAATTTTGGTCAAAGATAAATCTAAAGCCCCGATTCTTATCTGAGGTTCGGGGTTCGAGTCGTGCTGACGGTAATCGTTGGTAAGTGATCTATAAAAATTAATTCTATCAAGAAGAAAGATTGAGAGTTTTCAAAGCAATTCTAAATTAAAAGCAGTAAAAGTAGACAATTAGTCAAAGATGTAAAAACAATAATTAAAGGACTTGGGACTTCAGGCTTCACCTAATTGGGAAATCACTATCTAACCTATGAGTTGAATTGATGTAAAGTTGAAATAGCATTACTCTAATCTATCTATGCGCTCCGTCAAGTCTCCACAGGAATACCTCATTAATCAAATTTACTATCCATCGATGAAAACCTAATAATCAATATTCTATCAAATCAGCCTAAGATTTATATCTAATCCAGTCTAATTTGTCTATTTTCCTAGTGGACAAATTATGCTTCTCCTGTCAGTACATCACACAATCCCTAAAACAATCTATATACTGATCAAGCATATAAATCTTATGAAGAACAAGGAAAATAAATCCAACTTGAAAGAAAATCAATTTAATTCATAAATCAAACAATAATCCCAACTCTAATTAAGAAAATTAGCTACTCATCATTATAATAAAAACACAAGAATAATTTTATTAAAGCACATAAACATAAAAGAGAAAAGAAATCTTAGACGGTCAATCTCCAAGGCATTCTTCTCTCCAACAAGGAAAGTAGTTTTTATGAGTAAAAGTTGGTAAAATAATTCTAGAAGTGTTATTTATAAGGATACAAAAAGTCCTAAACTAGTTTGGAGTAAATTCTTAAAAGAGATTTGTGGAAAATTTCTTATTGGGTCGAAATTTCTTGTCCTAGAGTAATTCTTCACTTGTTTATTATTCCCTTCAAATTGTTACTTTAATCTATCATTTATTTTAATAAATATGTAATTATTCATCCAGTAACAAGAGAAGAACTGCTACTATAATCACTAATCACTGGTTTACAAAGAAAAAGTTGCAAGTAAATTAAATACCAATCCAAACTTAAATTCTAGCTATTACTTAAAGAAATATTCACATGATCTTTAGCTACATGCTTGAAACCATATATATAAACCAAATCAAATAATCTTGGCAATAGCAAGGAAACTTGCTCAATCGTCTATATCTTGGACTTGAAGAACCTAGCATTACATTCACAACAAAACAACATGACAATATTAGACTAACTTAATAGAGAAGAGATTTCCCCTTAATCTTGGTAATAGCCTATTGAAATTCATATGTCCAGCCTCTGACAGTTCTAGTCAAATTTCAAGCTCTTAATACACATTCCCAAATTTGTCTTGAGTACTTACAAGTGAAGAAAACATGGTTTGTGCACTCCGAAAACAGTCCACATAACACACAAATCAACATATATTCAACAAGGATATCCAACTAATCAACCTGTTCTTAGTAGGCAGTCTATCAAAATAACCATCCAAGCAATTATTGAGTGTAATCTACTATTAACTTATGTCTTAGCTTTAGAACCCCTTTTTTTGTCCTTTTGTTTTATCCTTTTTCAGTTTTCTCTTCTAATGTATAAATGAGTTGCACATTGCTGCAAATGTAAAGTATGAAAAACAAATTTAGCTGGTCCATATGTTTTTCATTTACACATTATCTCTCACCACTCGGAAACAAATTTAGCTTTATCTTGACTAATTCGAATACAATTCGCGTTGCGCACCTAGTTTTCATGTGTGAGTCTATCAACAAGGGGCAACTTCATATACAAGATCTCGAACCTAAAACTTATTTAAACTGGAACAAGCCGTTGACCACTTCATCCAACCCGTATTGGTGACTTCTAATTAATAATAAGAGTATGGTTCACGTTATATATATACTATATATTATTTTTAACTATTATGGAAATCACTAAAAGGTCAAATTGAGGATTAATGTGGTGCCACCTTTTGGCCATTTTTGGTCTTTTCTCACTTTTCGGATGACTAAAAAGTCCCTCAATGAGTTTTCCCATTCCTTTTCCTTCTACCCTTTTTTGTAATTACACATTTCCCTTCCTTAATTTTTTTTAATTAATGTTTAAGGCTTTTAATTAATTGCTTCTAAACCATAAACCTTAGTTACTTTTAATTAATGTTTCTCTCGTTGTTTTCTTTTGTCCACTCACCAAATTAGTTGCTGTGTCCTTTCAACTCCTCGGTGCTGATCAATCTTCATGTTTGCCAAAAATCGAACATTTCCATCACTCCCCTCTGTTTTCACCTTCGTATCTCTTTCCTCTTTCTTATCCGACTCCGTCCCTTCAATATAAACCGTTCAATATTTTTCCCCTTCTGAATTAAAACCACCCATTCGTTCAATGTGAGTATTATTATCCAATTAACAACATATTTTATTACCTCTTTGCACTTCTTATTATTTACAAATAAAAACATGTTCTTTGATCTTATTAATTTTGCATGTTTAAAAGGTTAGCTTACAAAGACTTATGCCAATAGCAAGAGACAACATTAAGACTAATCCGTTTAAATTGCATTTTTACTACAACCTTATATAATTCAATCAATTAATCAATCAAGCACCACTCTAGAACAAAAAAGTTCTTGGCCCTTATATAATTTTAATCAGTTAATCAAGCACCACCACTCTAAAATAAAGAACGCCCGTAGCGCCAGCGCGGGCTAATATAACTTGTATATATTATATATATAGTTATATGCATCGAAAAAAAATATAGTTATATGCATTCACCGACTTTAAACCACCTATTAATGGTCTTGATGAAATACCGAAAAAACCAGGGTTAACCGAGTTTAAGTGAATTTTTGTCCCTATTTTGCACTGTTAATCAGGGGTATTTTCTGCTATTAAAGCCACAAATTGAGGTCATAATAGTCATTGAAAATTTTTATGGCCAATAATTGTCTGCCACGTGGAATTCTAGAGAATTCTAGAATTCCACTCTTCTCTTCTCTCTTTCTCGCGCCTCCATCTCTCATTTTCTCCTTTTTTCTTCTCTGATCAGGCGCTCTCTCCCTGTCTCTGGTCCCTCTCCTCTCTCTTCTTCCCCTTCCTCCTGGCTTCTTCATCTCCCTCACTTCCCTTCTTTACAGCTTATGCTCGCAACTTCTTCTTTTTTCCCCGTTTTGAAGATACAACAGAAAAAAACACAAAACCACAATGATTCCCTTAACAAACAGGTGATTTTTCCAATTTTTCTTCCCGTTTGATTTTGGTTCTTCTCTGTCCTCTGCCCTAATTTAATGTTTCCAACGTTCTTCAGGTTCGATTCTTCAAGTTTGATGTTGGGAGTGCTATTGCTAACTAAGCGATGGTTATTTCTACTCTTACTACTCTTTGTTTTAAGATTTTTTGAGAGTTATATTCTTTTTCAGGCGATTGATTCTGGGAATTATGAATTTGGGTCTTTCAGTTTCATGTTTTGGTTAATGGGTTGGTAGCTTTAAGCAATATTAATGGCGGAAAATTGATGGGTTCTTTGCTTTGTTTCAAAGGTGAGAGGAATTCTAACGTTACACATGCAATCTCTATTTTGTTTTTCTTTTTACACATTAAATTTGCAAATTTCTTGGTTATTAGCCATCATTTAAGAGATTAAAAAAAGCTCTGCCAATTGGTATTATTGTCAGCACTCTATTTGCTAATTTTTACTATTAAAAGCAATTGAAACTGATGCATAAAAAAATAATTTTTTTTTGTGTTTATGATTCTTTTTTGGGTATTTTCGAATTTGTGCAGCACATATGCTCGAACCTCCTCTGTAAGTTTTCTTCCTCTTTATGGTTTTATATTGTTCTTTTGGGTTCTTCAATTGCTCTATCTATAGTCTTGAGACATTTCTTCTTTCTTCCTTGATGTTGCGATTCTCAATCAATGCGGCTATCTATGTATTTGAAACTCAGCTGGTTGATTGGTTCTAGGATGAATACTGAAGTTGCTGTTAATACTTGGCTGAAGGTTGAGTGGGGTAATTTTAGGTGTCAAATCATCCATTAATAGACCATGCACTAAATGCTGAGAGTTCAAATCCTGATGAACAGGTAACTGCATATGATTTAAGATTGGGTTATGAATCTAAGACTGCTGGTGGACTGGAGTTTCTGTACAAGTAGGAGATCATGTGACCTGTCATTGCTTACTGTTCAACCATGTATATTATAGAGGATACTACCATAATTTGTCATTAAAAAAATGTTAAGCCAACCTAACTTTTGATGCATCATAGGTATAGAGATTTCAAGAAATTGCTTCAGCAGATTCATGATGGAATTACTACAGATGCTACTCGGCTACCTGTGGAATCTCATATATCGGTACATATTTGGATTATTATCTGTTATTTTAGTCATATTGTCGAGACATTTTCTCAAATATCAGGACATGAATTAAAGTAAATAGAAGTCTTTGTGCCAAAAAAATTTGTAGATAAAAGTCTGGCCATATGTAGAGGCCTTCTTATATCTGTTAATTGACACCTGGGTACTCCTGACCATGGATTTTATCATTTTATGGCAATTTATCATCATGATCACGATCATAACAAGAGCAAGTTTGTTCTGTAATTTTTCTTTTCAAATTGCAGCTTATGAAAAACCCTTCCTACACCTCAACGCTTTTGGTTGCCTCTTCTTTATGATTCGGTAAGCTCCTTTTACATTGATGATAATGAGCATCGACTTTTTATGCATCGAAGATTTAATACATAATTGCACTTCCAAAATGTAAGCCATGATTTCTTGATGAAGGCATGTAAGCTAAGATTTTGCAGATCACTTATTGCTGGCACTATGGCCAGTGTTTCAAAATTCCTCCAGGTTGTAGTTTATGATCTTATTTAAGATATATTTTAGCTTCTTCAAATATTGGAAGTGAATCCATGTATGATTTAGGCCTATTTTTTTGCAATGAGTTTTTGAAAATTGCATTTAAAGATTCTTCCTATGAAATACTTCATTACCTACTGTATTTATTTTTCTGGCAAGAGTAATTTATTCTTTTGAGGGATTAATTATAAATGAATATGTGAAAGTGGTTGGGGAGACATGCACAAGATTCTTAGGTTTAGTTCTCCATGGTTGGGTTTTAGGTTCAATCGCACTCTTTGATGACTCTCTTTCTCATTTACAGGAATACACTAAATAATATTGTGTTCATGGTCAAATTTGTTTAATAGGTGTGGCTATTTGATCATGAACTGATATTCTCCATTATTATTTTCAGTTTTTGCTTCCTCATTGTTGACTTGGGAAGTGGATATTTGTCTTAAAATTTAATGTCATTCATATCTGCTTTTGTAGGAACTAGATACATCTATCAATTGACTTCTTTAATTAAGGTTAACATATAATATGTGTCTTAGTTAAATTTTCTGATTTCTGACATTTTACTTGCTGGAAAACAAGCTGTAGAAATGAAGTGGAACAGAAAGTTATAGGAAACAAGCCCTTCATTTGTGATCATCATCATGAGAACAAGTTTTGGTAAGTTAATCCAATTTCTTTTGTTCAAATGATCATCATCATTTGTGATCATCCAAATTTTGATTCTTGGTTGCAAGAATGAATGTGTAAGAAGAACGTGTAATATGGGCCAAGATAGAAATCAGACTTGCTGAGAAAGGCCACAAAGTTTCTTTTTTATTGCCAAAAGGAGCAAAACTCAAGTTGGAACAACTTAACCAGCTTCCAAATCTTATCCAACACTTTCCTCTTGTTATTTCCAGTGTAATGGCATCCCGTGTCGGGCGCCGAGACTGCATCTGATGTTCCTCAGCCACTTCCTTGCTATTGCATTCGATCAAGTTGAAGCCATTTTAAGGCGCGCAATAAAGCCTGATATTGTTTTCCATGATTTGGGATATTGGGTTCGCCCTCGCCTAATCGGCATCAAGTCCATTTGCTATGCAGTGGTGTCAGCAGCAACAAACGCCCGATATCAAAGGAAATGACAGTAGAATAGCTGATAATACAAGTTCCTCCAGGTTTATCCTTGTTCCACAGTGAGACTCAAAGCTGAAGAAGCTGCTACTAGAAAAACAACACTATATGCTTGCCACTTTTGGATTAGGATTGTCATTTCAGGACCGGATTTTAACAAGTATGAAAGACGCTGATGTTATTACCTACAGGACTTACCGGGAAATCGAGGGGCCATTTTGTGACTATCAGGGCCTTGCTTGCCTGAACCAAATGTCACACAGCTTGAACCGAAATGGGGTAATTGTCTAAGCAAGTTGGAGCCGAGTTCGGTGATGTTTTGTGCATTTGGGAACCAGATTACAAATGCGAAAGATGACTTCCAAGAGTTAGTTATTGGGTTTGAGTTATGAGAGCAACCTTTTTTGGTAGCTTTAACAATACCATGGGGGATGCAATTGCAAAACAATGGAAGAGGCACTGCCCGAAGGTTTAAAGACAGGGTCCGAGGAATAGGGTTGGTTAATGGGTTCCTCAGGAACTGATACTCAACCATCAATCTGTCGTGAATCATTGTGGGTATGGGAGATCAAATCATAAACACCAGGTTACTGGCGGAGGAACTCAAGGTTGCAGTTGAACTTGAATGTGAGAGAGGAAAAAAGGCAGATTTCTAAGGAGAAGTTGAGCCAAGCGATCAAGTTGGTGATGGACATGAATAGTGAATTAGCTGCTCTGTTAAGAAAAACCATGCCAAGCTGAGGCTTATTTTTTATGACTGTATTTGTTGTATATTTCTATTTAAATTAATCTCTATTTTACATAAATGTTCCAAAGTTTCCTCATTTCCCTGATCATTCTCTTTGTTTCAATTTCACATGGCGGCACTAGTGTGTCAAATTCAAGAAAACGATAATGCCTGAGGAAGCAAAAGACCTCAAAACATTAAGGTATTTAACCAATGCCTAGCTTGATTCTGATTCATCTATCTTTATGTTAGTATTATATTAGTCTCTTAGACCAACCTGAAAGTTCATTCATTATTTGATTTGATTTTTGGGTTCTGAAAATTTGAAATGAGTGAGCAAATGTTTTGCCATGGGATTTAGGACTATATCAGAAAGTCGATAAGCAGCAAAGCCTGCTGTTTATTGAAGGAAGCAACATAAATTAGTTCATTTTTTGCTTCATTATTGCATTAATTTCATTTATATGAATTGTTAATAATCTACTTCCATATGACATCCCAACTGGATTCATAGTTTTCAGATTTCTTATTATAGACATCAAAACAGGGTTTGAACAGAGATGATCATTTGCAGCTTGCAGGGTTTCAATTCAACACATACCGAATCCACACTAACAAAAATCTTCCACTTTCATTATAACAAAACAGAAAACAGAAGGAGAATTGAATTAATATAGCTTCACCTTCATGAGATTTTGTTTTACCCAGTAGTAGTTGAACTTGAACAACAATTTGGTGAGACCAGGCTTTGGATATAGAGAATCTGTTCACTATTATCCCACCTGATGCAAGTTTTCCATGTATTTTCTTTAAAATCATACCACATCAATGCCCTTCCATCATAGTCTAGCAGAACTTTACCAGTTTTTGTATAGCATAATGCAATTTCCCAGTATTCATATTCATAGTCCATGCTCTTTTCGACATTGAACAATCTAGTCCACGATGACCTGATTCCATATTCTTTCAACACCCATCCCTCCAAAAATGTGTATTCATAGCCACCTCCAGAGAATAGGCAAAGGCAATCGCCTGAAATCCCCAAACTCAATCTTCCATTCTGATCAGGTACCGGCACCAATTCAAAGAATTTTTCTTCTGCCATATCAAATGCCACAATTCCATAGGATATTTCACCACCAGTTTTTGTAATTTCAGCTATCCAATGCAATGCTCCATGGACAAAAATCCCAGCCCTACTTCTACCGCCAAGTGTTTGTAATTTTATGCTTGGATGGAGGCCTTGAACTCTTCTCCAGGTGTTACTTTTCAATGCCAGAACTTCAACCTGAGTTTCTTCAGAAGCTTGAGCTGTAGAAGAACGAGTAGCTCTGACAACTTTGTAATCATCGGTTGAGAAATCATAGCCAAGACCATAATAGAGTTTAGCCTTTGGATCGAAATCGGTGAGGTTTGCCAATTCCTTGGTTTCTCGAGTAGTTGGATTCCATAAGAAGATGCGTTGAATATGGTCGAACACCACACATACCAAGCCATTACAAGACCCTCCTAAATCAAGCCAATCATCGAGCCAATCCCATTCATCAGAGTCAGGAGCCTTCTTCAATGCAGCCGGGAACTGGATTTTGGATATAAGCTTGTTTTCTATATCTTGAAGATCATCAGGGGAAGCTTCGCAGGCTACAGACTCAACAGGGACAGAAACAACGAGGACTCTGTAGTTGTCTGACTGTGTTGCAGCGTGTAATTTGGCAAACTGAGGATCGGAGATCAAGGAATGCCATGGCTTCGATACACACTTGAGTTGTGTCACATGTTTGGCCGGAAGCCTCGACAGGATATTGGCAATAATGTCTTGGGGGAGTTGAGGGAGTGTTTCCATGGCTTGGCTTCCCACAATTTTTGAGATAAATCAATTGTTGTTTCTGTCTCTGCTCTCTTGCTATCTACCCTTTAAATAGATATATAAAACCATTCTTTCATAATTAGCTTAGAAGCTTACATTGTACACTATCAAAAGATTGTTGAACAAAAATAATTGATAGAAATTTCCCTATCAGAAAATATGATGGGTCAAAAGTAGTAATTGCATGTAGGGACTGATTGAATGAGTCATAAATCTATAATATGTTAGTACAGTTTCCATGGCTTCCCCAATTTGAGATTCTTCTTGTTTCCCCATATCTTTGGTTCTGTGGCTACCCTTTTCAGTTGAATAGATAAAGCTTACCTTGTACACTATCAAGTTTAAATGGGTTTTTGGGATTTTGCTCATTGATTGAAAGAGTCAACAGTCAATATATTGATTATTCAACCAAAATAATTGATAGAAAATTTCCCTCTCAGAATAACATTAAGTCATTAATATAGCCCAAGAGAAGCCCAAGGACAAGGCCCAAACGGGGAAAGATTCAATTATGTAGCCCAAAGCTGATCAAAACAAAAATGAAGGTCCAAAGCAGGCTGGACAAGTCTAGACTAGGGGTGTAAGTGATACGGTACTACTCGCAAGCTACTCGAGCTCGATTCGAAGAAAATTCGAATTCGACTCGGTCATTATCGAGCCGAGCTCGAGCTCGAGTAGCTAATCGAGCCGAGCTCGAGCTTTGCATTACTTGGCTCGAGAGCTCGACGAGTAGCTCAATAATTTAAGGGTTTATTTTATTTTTATATATGTAATTATAATATTACTAGTCTACCCTCCCTTAAAAATATATCCCAAATACCTAACTTAATGTCTGAAAACCTAAATAAAAAATCCCCAAATCGCGAAATCTCCCTCGAGCTCGCCAGTCGCCTCCCCTTTCTCGAGCTCACGGCAAACCTCCTCAAAACTTCATCTCCATTCTCCCCCAACTTGCCGCAATCGCCTTGGCGCCTCCGACGACCTCCTCTTGGGTTGGGTAAAACTTCATCTCCACTTTCTCGAGCACGACTCACCCTCTTGGCTTCTGCTTCTTCTAAGATTTGGGCCGACAGAGCTACACTTTCAATCTCTCACAGGTTTGTTTGCATTTTTTCTTCTTTTTCTTGAAATTGAAACATCTACTTCCCTTTTTCCTTTTTCTTCATTTCATTTCTCCCAACCTGTCTCAGATTTTAGTTCATTCTCCTTCATCAAAGATTTGTCTCATTTCCTTTTTTCCCTTTCCCTTTAGTTTCTTGAATAAGATCATCTTAGATTCTTAGTTGCCTTGTTAAGGTTTTGCTCCATGTGGAATTAAACTTTTTCTATTTCGAATGACTACGATTAGAAAACAATTATTTCAACTTTAGTTTCATTTCTCCCAACCTGTCTCAGTCTAACATCTGCTTCTTCGTTTCATTTTCCTTTTCTAAGATTTGAGTTTTGACTATTCTTAACCGGGTATGTGTTTTCAGGCTTCTTCGCTTATATATTTTGATTGGAGGGTGTGGGCGATTCAATCATCTTTCTGAGAAAATATTCAAGTTTGACATTGACTTCTTAATTAACATTATTCCCCAATATGAGAATAAGTACTAGAGTGGAAAATAAGAAATAGTCAACGTGCTGCCATTGTAGAAATTTATAAATTACAATAATTTTGATTACCAACAAAGCTTTCCAGGAAGGTAAATACAAATAGAGAATATATGAGATTTAATATATGGTTTAATGTTCCAATCACCAATCAATTTAAGAGAATATATGAGATTGCATACATTGAATCATGCATGAAAAAGTTTCTGATTTTTCACCATTTTGACTCCATATATGCAATTGGAAAAGTTTCTGATTTTTCACATTTTTGACTCCATATTTGCTGAAGCTTGTTTAAATTGATGATGTGTTACATGTTGGTTGTAGCTAGCTATCTTTAACATGTTGTTGAAGATTTTCACTGAATTTGGATATATATTCTACTTATTAATTCTGTTTGTTCATATTTGTTTCTGCACATTAAATTCTGTTTCTGGCTCATACTCTTGCTCATACTCTTGCTCTTGCTCTTGCTCTTGTAGGAAATAATATGTCATCGAGTACCCCGGATGTTACCTCAACTCCACATCAGCCGGGAATAGGCTCATCTACCAACCAAGATCAAGCCACGGAGGAAACAAATCCTGCTAATACAGACCCAGTAGCCGAGGGACTTAATGAGGAAAGAGTTCCTGAAAATAAAAGGGCAAAAACCTCCACTGTTTGGTCGGAGTTTAAGGATGTCACCTCTAATGGTACAGATTTTGGACAATGCATACATTGTAAGAAGCAAATTAAGAAGAATAAAAGCAGAAGCACAACTCAGTTTAAAAGGCACTTGGAAACTTGTGTGAGGAGACAAATTTTTCAGAATCAACAAAGGACAATCAGTTTGCAGCCTAAGGATTTAGGAAGTGGTGGTGGTATACAATTTCAGCCGGCTCTCACAAATGGCAAGTTTGACATGGCCAAGATGAGGGAGGCAGCAACGCATTGGATACTTATGCATGAGCATCCGTTTTCAATAATGGAGGAGGAGGGTTTTAACATGATGCAGAAACGTGGGATGCCTCAATGGGAAAAAGTTTCACATGTCACTATTAAGAAGGATTGTATGCAAGTTTATGAAGTTGAAAAAAAGAAGTTGAAGGCAGTGTTGAAGAATGTTAATAAGATTAGTTTGACGACTGATTTATGGAAATCAAGAAATCAAAGAATCGAGTACATGGTTCTAACAGCGCACTTTATTGATTCGAATTGGAGGTTGCAGAAGCGCATTATAAGCTTTGTCCACATTCCTCCACCTCGTCGTGGTGTTGAGATTGCCGACTGCTTTTATAAGTTTTTGCAAGAATGGGGAATTGAGAATAAGGTGTATACAATCTCTGTTGATAATGCTACAAGCAATGATGTGGCCATTCGAAATCTTAAGGACACTTTTTCAAGAACTAAGAAGTTGCTTTGTGGAGGCAAGCTGTTCCATGTTCGATGTTGTGCGCATATCTTGAATCTCATGGTTCAAGATGGACTTTCTGAGATTTCCAATATGATTGATAATATTCATGAAAGTGTCAGATTTATCAATCATAGTGAGGCAAGGCTACGCTCATTTGCTGCCATTGTACAACAGCTGCAGTTGCCGGAGAGGAAACTTATTCTTGATTGCAAAACCCGCTGGAATTCAACATTTGAGATGTTATCTACTGCAATCAAGTTCAAAGATGTCTTTCCAAGGTACCAAGATCGAGAACCCTCTTATAATTGTTGTCCAGCACCCGGTGATTGGGTAAAGGTTGAGAAAATTTGTGAGATTCTTGAAGTTTTCAATGCAGTAACTAAAATCATCTCGGGAAGTGATTATCCTACTTCAAACTTGTTCTTGAATGAAGTCCACCAAGTGAAAGTGTTGCTAGATAAAAACATGAATGATGAGAATGGGTTTATTCGGGCAATGGTCAGTCGTATGAAAAGTAAATTTGACAAGTATTGGGGGGAATGCAATCTCTTAATGTTCATAGCTGCTATCTTGGATCCAAGGTGCAAAATCATGGCTGTTGAATATTGTTAGAATAGGATGTACTTGGAGCAAGAAGCAAGAGCAAATATGGCTCAAATTCGGGATGCTTTATATGAGATCTATGAAGATTATGTTAGTGAGCATCAACATGGCGATGAGCATAGTGCTGAAACTAATGTGCTTGACCATGGTAGTAGTGGGAATTCCACAGATTCTACATCGGGGTGGTCGGAGATACTAACTTATGTGAAATCAAAAGGAAGTGGTCCACCTCAAGAATCTGATTTAGATGCATACCTTAGTGAGGGCTGTTTCATTTATTCTGGAGATCCTGCTGAATTTAATGTTTTGGAATGGTGGAAAGCAAATAGCTTGAGGTATCGCATCTTGTCTAAGGTGGCACGTGACATGCCATTCCTATCACTACCGTTGCTTCAGAGGCTGCGTTTAGTGCGGGAAGTAGAGTTATTGATATGTATCGTACTTCCCTAGCTCCTGAGACAGTACAAGCCTTACTATGTGGAGGAGATTGGTGCCGAAATCTTCATGGGGGTGAAGAAGAAGAACAAAGTGAGTAATTTGCCTATTTTTACTTTAATTTAATTTAGATTTGTTTTAATTTGATTCTAATTGATTTAGTGTATTTTTTAACTATTTCTTTCTTGCTTTGTCAATCTTATTTAGAATGAGAAGAAATCAATTGAGATTGCACTTGAATGAATATTAAGGAGGCAAGGCAACCAAAGCATGACAAGTTGACAACCAAGTTTGTTTTCTTTTTATTGTTTCATGTTGTATTATGTTATTCACTTTGGAGTTATTTATATGGATATTGTTGGATTTTATTGCTGTTCCATTTTTTCTAATCTTCATGTTGTTTAATGTTATTCACTTTGGACTTTGGAGTTCAATTGAGATTGCACTTGTATTGCTGTTTTCTGTTCTGTTTTAGTTTTAATTTTACAATTGAACAGAATTTCGAGCTCAATTCGAGCTTATCGATCGAGCTTTGAGCCGAGTTTTGGAAAACTCCAATATTTTTGTCTATTATCGAGCTTACCGATCGAGCTCGAGTAACTCGATACGAGTAGCGAGTCAAGCTCGATCCCCATAATCGATACTTGATCGAGTTCGAGCCAAGTATCGAGCTTCCAATTTTCTGTCGAGCTCGAGCTCGAGTAGTGAGATACTTGGCTCGGCTCGTCTCGTTTACACCCCTAGTCTAGACTCTAGACCCTAAATATAGAGAAAGAAAGAAAGGCGTGAAGTACGTATCAGTGGCCATTACAAGCAGAAATCAAACCAAAAAAAAAGAGTTCCTCTTATGATCCAGATTAATTTCCTTATTAGAACAACATTGGTTTGTAGTGTAAATTTATATATTTCAATATATTAATTCTGATATGAAACCATACAACTTTTAATATGAGTGCTCCGCATATCTCGGAGCCGGGGTGTGAGGGAATTCGGCGGAATTGTAAGAAGTATAAGAGAATACGACAGTCGATGGAGGCGGCACAGGCTGTCTCCGATCAGCCGATTAACGTTGAGGCGAGTGCGAAGACTGGTAATCGATCGTTTGCCGATACGGTAAAAGGTTTGAATAAGGAGGCTGGTTGCTGGTAGGAGTGGGAGATGGATTCCAGTAATGTTCTTTCTTTTGGAGAAGCAGATTCAGACGATGAACAAATGGAGGGTGGCGAGGCTGGAATACAATTTACTAAATAAGAGAAAGAGGCAATGCGTAAACCTTGAAGAAACGCCTTGATTGTCAAATTGTTGGGTAAGGTTATGGGTTACAATTTACTTTCTTCAAAGATTCAAAAGCTGTGGGGTTTGAAAGGTAGAGTATAAGATCACAAACCTTGATCGCGATTATTTCATTATTCATTTTCAATTGAAGAAAGATTATACTTACGTTTTGGAGGGTGGCCCATGGATCATTGGCAGCCATTATCTTACTGTGACTCAAGTTCATGCCCTGTTCGGATAAGATTGATAAAATTGTTATGATTGCTTTGAAGAAGATAGGAAAATTTATTGGTAGGGTTATTAAGATTGATATAGTTACTTCTGATGGTTCACGGGGTAGGATTGCTCAAGTTTGTGTTAAGTTGGATCACACCAAGCCATTGTTGCCCACGGTGGTGGTTGAAAGCAAATCCATGAAGGTAGAGTATGAAGCCTTTCTCTCATATGTTTTGAATATGGTATATTTGGGCACAAGAAGGGAGATTGTTCAAAGTCGACGGTGCAAGAAAGCCAGGAAGAGTCACCTGAGATGGTTCCGGAGACACAAGTGGAGAAGGAAGAGACCGGCTTTGGACCGTGAATGTTAGTCCAACGCCGACAACGCTTTCTTGATCAGTCAAAAGTCGACAAAGGCGAGTTTGGAAAGGACAAAGGTGTTGAGCCAAATTTGAGGCAAAATAACCGTAATTTGCAAGATCCTGTGGGGAAGAAATTTGGTGTGATTAAGGCTGTGTGGAAAGAGAAGGAGACGAATAGAAACAAAAATCCCGCTGGCGATTTTGGAAGGCAGGTACTAATGCTAGCCTGGATTTTATGGCTAAGTCAAATGTGGATTTCAAAAGGATGGGGAAAGCGGTGCTTAAATTGAGTGAGCATTTGGCCAAGGACCCTAAATTGGGTGTTACTTTCCAAGTAGATGGAATTATTAATGGGCCGGATATTGGGTCTTCTTCATCTTCAAGAAAAGGGAGTAAAAAGGGGATTAAGTATACTGGGCTGGGATCTGCGAAGGGAATTATAAGCCCAAATCACTCAGTTAATGGGAATCAGAAAAAGGGACGGCTTGTTGTCATTAGTGAAGCAAATGACCAAGCTAACATGGATGCTACTCCGACAGCTTTGTTCATGAGAAGACAGCTACGGCCTGTGACAAACTTGCGGCTGGAAACAGTGTGGAGTCGATGTCAGAGGATTTGTGTGAACAGTCGAAGGATCAAGATGTGGTTAGATCATTGATGGAAGCTGATTCTTCTATGCGTGTTGATGATCGTGATAACCATCAAAATTCTATTTCTCCTTCTTTATGAAAATCATTGTGTGGAATAGTAGGGGTGTGGTTATGCTAAATTCCGATGGACGGTGAAGGAGTTAAATATGAATTATAAACCTGGTATTTTGTGTTTAGTTGAAACAAAGGCATATTTAAAATTGCTTAAGTTATTTTGGAATTTTAATAAGGTGAAGCTGGATGTTGTTGGTGCTACGGAACAATGCATCCATTCGGAGATTGAGATTAATTCCATTAAACAGCTTGTTTCCTTTGTTTATGTGAGGCTTAATGGGTTATGGAAGGATCGGTTTTGGTTGGAATTGCGAGATTTTGCTTCCTCAGTTTCTTCCCCATGGGTGGTTTTAGGTGATTTTAATGAATTTTCTGTGTTGAATGAAAGAGTGGGTGTTGGTGGTAGCACTCGGGATTCTTTTCGGCGTATTGTGAAGTTCAGAGATAGGTGGGCAGCGTGTGAGCTTTTGGATATGGCCTCCTCAGGTTGTAGATTTTCTTGGGTCCGGAAGATTGGAGGCAGAGTTGTTTTGCAGGAGAAGCTTGATAGAGTCTTATGAAATGTTATGGCGCTACAAACGAATTCTATGGCAACATGTATTGCGCTTCCTCGTCTTTGTAGTGATCACCATCCTATCATGTTTGATTCTGATTGTGTGCAGGTAGTGAATAAAGAAAATAGGCCTTAATTTTGTTTGAAGTAGCTTGGTTAACTCATCCGGATTTTAAGGAGATGTTTGCTTCTGCATGGAATAAGAGAGAGCTTAATTTGTCAGTGGCAATCGAGCAGGTTGGCAAGGAGGTTAGACAATGGAAAAATGATGTGTTTGGGAACATTTTTTTTTTGGCCACAGTTTGGGAACATTTTTAAACAAAAAAGAATCCTGGTTGCAAGGATTCGTGGTATTCAACAGAGTCTCGATTATGGGTTTTCCTTTTTTCTCCAAGAATTGGAGTCATGTTTGCAGAAAGAATATCATGAAGTTTTACGTTAGGAGGAAATCTTGTGGCTGCAGAAATCTAGACTGGAATAAGGGAAAAAATACCAAATTTTTTCATCTTACTACACTGATTAGGAGGCAACGGATTTCAATTACTTGTCTCAAGGTCGATGGGTTATGGATTACTGATCAAGAAGAGTTGGGAATACATGTGGTTGCTCGACAGGAATGTGTGAGTTTGCCTGTTGTTTTTGACACTTTTAGTATGAAACTGACAGATGAAGAACAAATTCAGTTAAATAGTGGGATTACGATGGAAGAGATGAAAGGTTTGAAAGCTCCGGGGTTTGATGGTATACAACCAATTTTCTATCAGCGTAATTGGGAGGTAGTAAGGGATACCTTATTCATGTTTGTGGAGACAGCATGGGCATCTCGTCAGGTAGATATGGAAGCGTTGAAAGCTCATATGGTGTTAATCCCGAAGTGTGCTCGGCCTGTTTCTCTCGAGGAGTTTCGTCCCATCACTTTGTTGAATACTTCTTATAAGATTTTTTTGAAGGTGATTGTCAATAGGTTAAGGCCATTTTTGCAGCAGATAATTGGACCTTTTTAGAGTAGTTTTTTGCCTAGAAGAAGCACTACATGTAACATCTTGGTTACGCAGGAGGTGGTTCATTCTCTTATAGGCTGCAAGGGTCGAAAAGGTGGTATGATTTGTAAGGTTGATTTATATAAAGCTTATGATAGTGTCTCTTGGATTTTTTTGAAAGAGGTGTTGGTATTTTTTCGTATTCTGATGAGACTTATTGAGCTTATTATGTTTTGTGTTTCTAACATGGATATTACGGTGATTTGGAATGGATGGAGCCTTCCCTATTTTCGACCAGGGAGAGGTCTTCATCAAGGAGATCAACTCTCCCCTTATTTATTTATTCTAGTGATGGAAAGACTGTCTCATATGATTTTAGAGAATGTGGAGATGAAATTATGGAAGCCAGTGAAGGTTTCGAGATCTGGGCCAGCCGTGTTACATTTATTTTTTGCAGATGATTTTATGATGTTTAATGTGGTAGATGAGGGGCAAATTGGAGTGGTATAAGATGTTTTAACTGATTTTTCCAAAGCATCTGGTCTTCAGGTGAACCTCGAAAAATTGAAATTGTGGATTTCCCTGAATGTCCCGGGAGAGAAGGCAAGTTGTTTAAGTAGATTATGTGAAATTCCTTTGGCTTCAGAACTGGGCACAAACTTGGGAGTGCCAATCATTCATGGTAGAGTTACGAAGCATGCTTATAAGCATGTAATTGATAGAGTGCTTGGTAAATTGGCTAGTTGGAAAGGGAAGGTATTGAGTTATGCTAGTCGTAGGACGTTGATTCAGTCTACTTTAAGTTCCCTACCAAATTATACTATGCAATCTGCCCTGTTACTGATGGTGGTGTGTAATAGATTGGATCAGGGTAACCAGAATTTCCTTTAGAATGGGGAGGCAAATAAATCACATGGACTTTTGGTTGCTTGGGATCGGGTTTGTCGGCCTAAAGGAAATGGTGGCCTAGGTTTATGGAAAGCGAGAAGCTCTAATATTGCGTTACTGGCTAAAACAGGTTACAAAAAACAATGATGAATATATAAGTGATCCAACTATGGCCACCAATTGTTGCCTCTCTTTCCACTGCTTATATTCTCGGTATTCTCTTTATTTCTTAAATCTTCTTGTACTTATAATCAATCCTCCACCTTTATTAAAACTAGACTCTTGAAAAGTTTGTTCCCAACACCTGATGCAGCGCAATTCGGTCTGCTTATTAGCTATCCTCAAATCTAACTCACTACTTTATCAATTCGATTCATGAGCCTGACTAAACACGAAATCAGAGTTCATCTTATATCAGTTATTAAGCCAAACTGTTAGCAGCGCTATGTGCTCTAGACAAATATTTTTAGAGTTCTACAACTGGTGGATTTTGTGGCTACTTTTTATGATTTGCACACAAATGATATTCCCATTTCCATGTTTAAACTATATATTTGAAATGATCATTGATCAGCAACTCCCCTGCTCCTTAGTTACCTTTGTACCTCTACTTTCTTGACTTCAGGAATTTCCGCTGATACAGCAGTAACCGTGTTCTGAACCTCTTCTTTCAGAATCATTTCATAATTGATCAGAGTTCATCTCATATCAGTTACTGAGTGGATTTCTAAGAACTATACTCCCATGATCATCATCATACTGAAACTAGAAAGGGAGTAGAGGATGCACAGAAATTGGCAGCAAAAATCAACTCCCCTGAGATTATCATAGTTGAATTGAATCAATGCCTCATACTGGTGGGATTTGGCTCCTCTCAAACATGAAAAACTTTTCAATGCAAGAGGTAGCTCGCACTGATCAGGAACTTCGTGTTAACTTCATCAAGGTTTAACAGGTGCATTTTTTTTACCTTTGTTTCTTATTTTCATTTTGCATTATATACACAAGCAGTCACTAACCAAGGAAGCTTTACATGTACTCTACAGGTGGCCCTTGAAGATTTCAACTAGAAGTTACTGTGGTCTTATGCAATTTGTAATTCTCTTTTGATCCCATTGGGATTTTAAAACAATCTTAGCTTTATGTTGTGTGTGTGTGTGTGTGTGTGTATTGTTCAGGATGGCCTGAATTATTTCTATTTTCTGATCCCATTAGGATATTTGGACAAATTAATTTTATGGTTTGTATTCTTGCCCATTCAGTATGGCCTAAACAATTACTATATTTTGTCATGAACATTATTATGATTGGCATTTAAATGCTTTTATTAGCTTGCTTTATTCCATGTGTTATATGTCTTTGTAAGGCAACCTTTGTTCCCATAAGTATGGTTACGGATATAAAATCCCACCTGGCTGACTATTGTCATCCCTTATGTTGGGATCCCAGTCAAGTCCCCCACTATGCATACCTTATTATCCCCTTGATACACCCCAACCAAGCATTCACCCAATTCAACCTGCCTACTTATCCTATCATAATATGCAGATATCATGAACTCCTAGTGCATTACTTGACATCTGATACCCACTACCATTGACATATACAATTAGACTAGACTTACTGATAAGATCATTGCTCCTTTACGTTTTAGTTCTTGCTTATCCTAAGTTGATGCCTCCGTTGCATTTGTCCTACAATGTCACTCTATGTTTATGTAGTGGTATCTTCCTCCACATTATCAATATGTTGTCTCTTTTTCCTATTTGTATGTTCCATCATATGTTCCATTGGACCATTGCATTAACCTATTACTCCCTCCGTTCCACTTTAAATGGCCACATTGCCATTTTGGGTTGTTCCAAAAATAATGTTCCATTTCCTTAAATGGAAACCATTTTTCCACAACTACCCCTCTATAAAACACAACACACTTAAAAAAAATCCATTTTTCCCACTTAAGTGACAACTTTATTTCTGAAACACTAAAATCAGTTTTGTCTAGATACACATCTCAATGAATCATAAAACTATGAAAGGATTTGTGAGCAATACTACACTAAAAACCAAGAGGTTACCAAGAACATCAACAAACCAGCAAAAATATGTGTGAGGCTGTAAGCAGAACTGGAGCCATGTAAGTTGATCGAGCTAAAATTATGCATGTTTTTATAGCTATTTTTATATACTTTTTACTACTTTTATATGTGTTTTTACCCTATTTTGCTAGTATTTGTGTTTTTAGGTCTTGAAGACAAGAAAAGTGAAAACTTATTGGTTTTCACTCTTTTTGGAGCTATTTTGGAGACTTTTTACTCAACTATGAATTTAGCCATTTGGAATGAAGATTTGAAGATGCGAAGTTCGTGATTGAAGATATTTTGAAGATTTGAAGCCAATTGAAGAATTAATTCAAGAAGTAAAAATTGAAGATTTGGAGCTTTATTGCAAAGGATTGAAACCAAGCCCAGATGAAGCCCTGAAGTTGAGGATTTTTGGATTATTTATATGGGAATATACTCAGCCCATATAAACCCATAATTGGAGTTAAAATCCCAATTTGTAGGCCTAATATCCAAAAGAATATCCAAATCCCGCAATAATCCCGTAGATTTGCGATATAAGCCCGGTTTCAGCGCAGTCTTTGTATAAAGGCCATAACTTTCTGCTCAGATGTCCGTTTTAAGCCCATGAGTAGCCGTTGGAAAGCTAACTCCGAGCTCTACAACTTTATTTTGAAGTGCAAAGCCCAGATCTGCCATCTTCAAGCCCGAATATCAAGTCGAAGTTTCTACAGAAATCCAGAAAATTCCAGAATCCTATTTTGACTTGGATTCTACTCTATGATGACACCTAATCCAACTTGGAGTCTAAGTTAGAGTTAAACCGTCCTACCCTATTCCTCCACTATAAATAGTCACCTCCTTTATCACAATTACACACTACACAACTTTTACACATAACAAATCTCTCATATAGTTTTATTCTCTTTTTCTACCTTTCTTTAGTTTAGGTTTTCTCTAGTTTTAGAAGGGGGAAGTCGACACCCTCTCTAGCCATAGAGGGGTGCGACGTCCCTAGGTTTTCAAGGAGGAGAAATCGTTCCTTCTTAGTTCTGTAAGTATTCTTCTGCCTCTCATGGATTTTCCTAAGTCCATGAGTAGCTAAATCCTTAATACTTCTAATCCTTTGGTGAATTCAATCAATTGATTATGGTGAGATTTCTATACTTATAATTTTGTGTTAAGTTCTTGATGATAGTAGTCAAAACCCTAAATTAATTTTATGATTCTGAATCTTATTTGAGTTATGTGGCCACTAACGATGTAAGAGGAAGATCTATGGCTAGATCAAGCTTAGAGTTAACCACTCAAGTTTGATTGTTTGTAGCAAATTAGGTTTGTTTAATCGCTGCTTAATGGGTATTTGTCTATCGGAGGGCGAGAAATTTCTCTTCGTATGGTTCTACTTTGTAGACATGTGTGTAAAATTAATTAATCTTAATGCTTTGTTCTTAAGTGATCTTTAAGCCCTAAAAAAGTAATCGATCACTGAAGGAATAAAAGGGATAACTGCAGCTTTAACCGGCCTCTTATCTAAAATACATGTTGGGAAACCTATATCAGTTGTTAGTCAAGAATAAGATGCTTAATTCACCTTTTAAGTCGATGATCCATAGTTAATTTGATTGAATCATACCATCGGAGAAGAAGTATGCTTTATAATTATTGTTTGCTTTATTAATCTGCTTTAGATTTATATTTAGATTTAATTTTCTTTGCTTTGTTTTTTAGTTTATGTAAGCTGTCATAGCTTAATTTTCTCTCATTTATACATTTCCATATATAGCAGATTAGTCAACTTATATATTACCAGTAAACAAGGCATAGATTTAGCTATATTTTCTTTTGTTCATACTATACTAAAGCTGTATATATTCTACTCGATTCAATGAGAATTGTATCCCTTTCCAAAATTTACATGGTATCCGAGCGGAATGCCAGATCCTGAAACCCCAAAAAGCACCATAATGGATGCAACCTCAAGCCAAAAATCAGGGGGAGTCCCAACCTCAGATCCAAACTCTACTTATTTTCTTCACTCGAATGATTATCCGGGTCGTCTTTTTGTCTCAAACCTACTGGTTGGGGACTCCAATTATCCCAAATGGAGGAGAGCCATGAATAATGCTCTCACAGCCAAAAACAAGCAAGGCTTTATTAACGGCTCCATTGTCAAACCTGAAGAAATTGATCCATTATACTCTATGTGGATCAATTGCAATTCAATGGTCATTGCTTGGCTTTCCAACGCCATAGCAAATGATCTTCATGATTCAGTTGCTTATTATGAGACGGCAAGGGAAATATGGGTTGATCTAGAGGAACGTTTCTCTCAAGGAAACGCTCCTCAAGTACAACAACTTAAGCGTGAATTGGCCCTCACCGACCAAGGAAAGGATTCAGTCGCTGTGTATTACACCAAATTGAAGTCCCTATGGGATGAGTTGCAATTATATGAACCAAATCTGGTCTGCACACATAGTGATTGCAGTGTCGCCAAAGGCAATGCTATGGCCAAAGAAACAGAGAAAGTTCACCAGTTTTTGATGGGGCTGAATGAAGGTCATCAAACGCTCAAAACACAGATTTTGAGTATGACTCCTTTGCCATCCATGAGCAAGATTTATTCCATGGCTGTCCAAGATGAAAAGCAACAAAACATATCTGCTGCGCGCATGCCGGTACTCGAAGCTACAGCCTTGGTAGCCAAGTAAAAAAGCCAAGGGGGTCAGAGACCGCAATGCCAACATTGCAACAAGCTTGGACATGTGAAAGAAAAATGCTATGAACTAGTGGGCTATCCTAATGATTGGAAATTCAAAGGCAAGAAAGAGCAGGCCAAAGACTTCAAATCTGGGGGTTTTTCATCAGCCAATACAGTCTCCTCTACATCCAATGATTCACCCATTGCTGGCTTATCACAAGATCAATACAAGCAATTGATGAACTTGCTGAATTTTGATGCTTCTCTCAATCCGTCAAATTTATCTGGTAAGAAAGGCATTTCTCATTCAACTTGGATAGTAGACAGTGGAGCATCTGATCATATGACACCAAACATATCTTACTTATCAAACCTTGTCAAGCATACCCAAAATATACACCTTCCAAATGGAAACACTTTACCAGCCACCAAAATAGGAATCATCTTTCTCCACAATGATAAAGTTCTTAAAAATGTCTTATGTGTTCCTAATTTTGATTGTAATCTTTTGTCAGTTGCCAAACTCACTAAAGATTTAAATTGTGCTGTCATATTCTTGCCTGACTTTTGTGTATTTCAGGACCTCGAGTCGAAGACACCGATTGGAGTGGGTAAACAACGTAATGGGATTTATTATTGCACCTTTCCAAAGGTTTCCATTTCACACCATGTCACTTGTGATTCCAGCTCTTCCATTTGGCACATGCGTCTTGGTCATGCCTCATTTGACAAACTTTCTAAGATTCCTAGTTTAAATTGCTCAAAAGATTGTACCAAAAATGCTTGTGATGTCTGTCATAGGTCAAAACAGACACGTCTACCTTTTTACCTAGTTTTAATAAAAGTGAGAGTTGTTTTTCTTTGCTTCATTGTGATATTTGGGGGCGATATTCAAAACCTTCTCTTAATGGCTCTCATTATTTTTTGACCATAGTAGATGATTTCTCACGTTGCACTTGGGTTTTCTTGATGAAAAACAAATCTGAGGCATATACTTACCTCACATATTTTTGCAAAATGGTCAAAACACAATTCAATGCTCAAGTGAAACGCATTCGTTCTGATAATGGCAGGGAATTTACATCGTATTTTTTCAAATCCTTTTGTCACGAAAATGGAATCCTTTTGCAAACTTCTTGCACCGACACCCCACAACAAAATGGTCTAGTAGAACGCAAGCATTGACACCTCTTAGAAACTGCAAGAGCTTTGCGCTTCCAAGCAAACTTACCTCTTGTTTTCTGGGGGGATTGTGTGTTGACTGCTGCATATTTAATTAATGTTTTACCCACACCTATTTTGCACGGGAAAACTCCATATGAAGTTTTGTTTGGCAAAGCCCCCTCATACAAACATCTTCACATCTTCGGCAGTCTCTGTTATGCCCATAACAACTCAAGTCATAAATCCAAATTTGATGTTAGAGCTTTCAAATGTGTTTTCATTGGGTATCCACATGGCCAACGTGGATATAGAGTTTTTGATTTACAAACAAAAAAATCTTTTGTTCATACTATACTAAAGCTGTATATATTCTACTCGATTCAATGAGAATTGTATCCCTTTCCAAAATTTACAGTTTAATTGTTTTCATTATAATTAATCTCTCTAATCCCCTGTTTCCTAATTGATTTCTTTGGAAAAGATTTTTCTTTATTTTCCTTCTTTCATCACATAACCCTTCTCTGTGGGATTCGACCCCTACTTACCATAGCTATTCTAATTAGTTTATTGTGGGGATTATTTTTATGGTCATTGACGACACGATCATAAATTTTGGCGTTGTTGCCGGGGAAGGGAATTGAATTAAGAGGAAGTGAAGAGAGATTAGATCCAAGAATTAGTTTTTGTTTTTTCCGTTTTTTCTTTAAAAAAAAGTTTTCCCTTTTTCGATTTTTCTATAAAAAAAAAATTTGCGATTTTTTTTTAAAAAAAGAAATTGCTTTAAAAAAAATTAGGGTTTCCGATTTTTGAAAAAAAAAATTCTTTTCCGTTTTTCCTTTTAAAATAAAAAAATATTTTATTTTCTGTTTCTGCTTTTAATTTTTATTTAAGAACTGTTACTGCTAATTTTTCTTTTTAGTTTTGTTTGATTTTTCTAGGAAGTTGCATGCCAAAGACAAGAAGTAGTGGTATTGAAGGTTTAGAATTCAATCGTGAGCCTGAAAGAACACTATTTCAGAAGAAGAAGAAGACACGAAGCCGATTACAAGAAGAGGAGTCATCTAATTCAAAATCTCAACCTAGTTCTCCTAGATCTGCTGTTTCAACATCATCAGAAAACATGGCTGAAGAAGAACAACCCAAAACTCTGAGAGAGTTAGCTGCACCAAACGTCAATGCCAAACGCTTAGCCATTCGTTACCCAAATACTAATGGAAACTTTGAGATAAAATCTGGATTTATTCAGATTTTACCAAATTTCACGGTTTGCCTGGAGAAGATCCTCACCGAGATCTAACTGATTTCCAGATTGTCTGTGCATCTACAAGTATTCAAGGTATTCCTGAAGATCAATTCATGTTAAAAACCTTTCCATTCACTCTTATGGACCGAGCAAAAGATTGGTTGTACCTCCTACCTACTGGTTCAATCACATCTTGGACGAGCCTTAAGAAGCTGTTCTTGGAAAAGTACTTTCCTGCACATAAAGCATCAAGTATAAGGAAGGAGATTTGCGGAATTAAGCAACGCCATGAAGAAACAATGCATGAATATTGGGAATGTTTCAAAACACTTTGTGCGAGCTGCCCCAATCATCAAATCAATGAACAGTTGCTGATCCAGTACTTCTATGAAGGATTACTACCGTTTGACAGATCTTCCATCGATTCTGCAAGTGGAGGAGCTTTCATAGACAAAACTCCTACCGAAGCTTGGTTTTTAGTGGAAAACATGGCTGCAAACACTCAACAATTTGGATCTCGAGAAGACTTTTCAAGAAGGCCCTACAAGAAGAATCAATGAAGTTTCTACCTATTCCACCTCATTGGAGCAACAACTTCAAGAAACAAATCAGCAAATCGCTTTGCTCACTGATTTGTTCCATGCGAATTTTTCAAGTGTATCAAGGGTCTGCCCTACTTTGGAAGACAACAAGCAAGGAGTCAATGTCGTGGATTACAAGGAGCTTATCAAAGGAAGCCTGAACCTTATTGGTGACCTAAACAACTGAGTTAACAATATGGGAACCAAGGTAAATACCAAGGAAGGCCGACTTTTCAAAGACCAAATTTTCAATCTTCACAAGTTATTTCCATCGAGATGCAACAAATCAAAGAAGCTATGGAGATGATGAGGAAACAAATTAGACAATTAGCTAGTGATTTGAGTGATCTCAAGACACAAGGTCAACAAAGAATTCCATCACAACCAAAGGTACCTCCTTGAGAGAATGTCAGTGCAATTTCTCCAAGGAATGGAAAAGAGTTGCGAGACCCTTATCCAAACTTCGCCGCACATCAACAAGAAAAAGGAGAGTCGAGCTACACCAAAGAAGATTTGCAAGTGCCTGCCGAAATCAAGATTGAAGATGAACCCAATAACAAAGGAGCTGCGCCGATTGAAGATTCAAACAAGGATGATGCCGCAACTCAACCCAAAGGAAAATGTGTGTGCGATTCCAACAAGCCTAAAACTGATTCTAACCTAATCCCTTTTCAATCAAGATTGAAGAAGTCGAAGAAAGAAGATGATGATCAAGATATTTTGGAGATATTTCGAAAAGTTGAGGTCAACATCCCACTTCTTGATGCCATTCAACAGATTCCGAATTATGCAAAGTTCCTCAAGCAACTTTGTACCAATAAGAAAAGATTACAAGGTAAGGTAAGCGCTGGAGCTAATGTCTCTACTGTGCTTCAAAAGAGTTTACCTCCTAAGTGCAAAGATCCAGCTGACGGATCTTTGGTTTATCCCAAAGGTGTTTTAGAGAATATCTTAATTAAAGTTGAGCATCTGATTTTTCCTATCGATATATTCATCATGGATATGGAGTATTCGAAAGATCAATGTCCTCTTTTATTTGGAAGACCTTCATCAACAAAGCCTGATCGGATTTCCAAAGGAAGACAAAGAATAATGGACATTCAACAACGCTACAATGAGACCTTCCACCAATTTTGGAGGAGATTCAAGCAGCTGTGTGCCGATTGCCCTCATCATGGATTCAAGGAAGGAATTTTAATCCAAATCTTCAACGGAGGATTGGGACTTAAAGATCGAGTTCTTGTTGATTCTTTCAGTATAAAACCACTACATGAAAGAACCCCGGAGAAGCATTCTATGCCCTTGAAGAATTATCTCGGAGGACGGAATCTTCAACCTCCCATAAGAAGAAAAATTGAGTGAAAGAAGCCAAGAAGGAGAAAGAAATCAACAACAAAGAAGTTCAACCATCCTAGAAGATCAACCAACCAAGCAATTCAACCAAGAAGCAAGATATAGATCTTAAACATAGAACTAAAGTTGGAAGCATTCTTCAATGCAAAGTGGAGAGTTTTCCCCAATTTTGGCAAAGGTTTAAGAAGCTATGTGCTGCTCACCCTCATCATGGTTATGATCCAAGAAGATTGGCTCAAAACTTCTACAAAGGATTAAGAGCTTTTGATAGATTGTCTGTCGACACTCTCATCTATATTCCCCTGTTCGATCACAACACTGCTAACATATACGAGATATGAGAGAGTTTTGCCCAGATGTTAACCAATACACCGAAGGAAGCTGCTCAAGGACTCAGCCCGGCTAAGCCCGTGCCGCACAAGCCATCTTGCCTGGCCATAGCCCGACCATCGGCATCACATGGCCGGCCAACACCAGCCAAGGCTGCCCAAGCCCGTGCGCCTAGCCCGGCTACAGCCAGGCCAGCCGAGCCTCGCATCCGGACGACACCAGCTCTTGCCGCGCCACATGTCCGGATGGGCCAGGTCCCTGCCGCGCCACTTGCCTGGCCCTGCCAAGCCACAGCCGCGCCACTTGCACCGCCTGCCCGGCCTTGTCCGCTCCTTACGCGTATCCATCCAAGCCATGTCAGGCCATGACCGCGTTAGGCCACGCCACCAGCACTCTGCAACCGACCATGCAAGTTTCCTACCGAGCCGACATCAAGCAATGCCTGGTCTTGTCCGCGCACCATGCCTGGCCTTTTTCAAGCCATCCGCGCGCCCAACCAAGCCACCACGAGCCTATGCCGCGCCGCCTCAAGCCACATCCGTGCCATCGCCAAATCATGCTATTTTAAGTTCTTTGATCTTTTCAAGTCTCGATAAAATTCAACTTGAAACTATCAAAATCATTGAAGAAAGTAGAGTTATCGATGACCTGTTGAAGGATTACACCGAAAATTCCTTCACCCTTGAAGAATAACCTTCTTTAAGGCAGTCTAGCCAAAGACCTTAAAGAAAGGCGCTTATTGGGAGGCAACCCAATATTTTTACTAACTCGTAATTTTTCTTTGTTTTATTTTTTCTTTTCTTTTTTAAGATTTTCCATACCAAAGGAGACAAAGGAACTTTTCATCGATATGAAGAAATCGAATGGAGCTTATGCTTGGATTAAACCCCTAAGTTTTCTTAAACCTTAACTCCATTTAATTTTTCTTGCAAAGCCTTGATTGATTTTTCTTTGATATGTGATTCATATAGGTTATATAGGTTATATAGGTTAATTAGGATTTTAAAGATGCATATTTATTTTTGCTTTGATTTTTCACGCTTGTTAATACATTGAGGACAATGTATCTTTTAAGTGTGGGGGAGTGAGTCTAAATGCATAATTAATTGGTAAAATTGGTATAATTTTTTCGAAAATTTTGACAAAATTTTGATTTTATATGCATATTTTGAGTTATTGATTTGATTTTTGATTGATGATACCTTAGAATTTTTAAGAATGATTGATTTATAGTATGATATCTTATTTCTTAGATTAGGTATAATTGAAGTTTGTGATATGAGCTTATTGCTTATTATTTCTATGATTGCTTATTTCTAGAACTTGTGTTTAATTTTTATTGAAACTACACTTATGAAAGTATTTTATGAATATGTCAAAAATAAGTGTGGGTGACTATCTATATTAGAAGGGTAGTTAAAAAAAAATCTTTTTCATAAAAATAGAGTGTTTTTCATGCAAGAGGAGAAGAGATATCTTTTGCCTTAAAAAATTAAAAAAATCCATTGTTGTCACTCTTCTCTTTAAACAAAAGGAGTTAGTAACCCTTGGGAAGAGGATAAGAGGCATGGATCGGCAAAAGTATTGTCCCTCTAAAGTGCTAGTAGCCTCACACAAATAAAATAAAGGGCGTTAGTAACCCCTAAGCATGACCATTTTGAGGTTAGTAACCTCACTTTTCTAAAAAAATTACTCTTTGAAAATCATTATAACCCATGCGAAAATTCTTGATTTGTATTCATGATATGCAATTGTTTGAGTAGTGGAGATAAAGGTGAAGGCATAAGCTTATAGGAAGAAGTAGTTATAGGTCTAATAAATGATAAGTGATTAGAGCTACTTTGATTATGGTTACTTAAGAATAAGGATACTTGCTATATCTTGATCTATTGAATTGGATACTCTTAATATTCTTTGTTATTCTGATTTCATAATTGAATTGATCCTTGATATATGTATGTGATTCAAAGTTTTTCAAAAGATTTGAACAAGACTCATTATCTTAAATCTTAATTTTTGTTTGTCTACACTAGTTTGCTAGGGACTAGCAAAGATTTAGTGTGGGGGAAAATATGATCGAGTTAAAATTATGCATGTTTTCATAGCTATTTTTATATACTTTTTACTACTTTTATATGTGTTTCTACCCTATTTTGCTAGTAATTGTGTTTTTAGGAGACTTTTTGGAGACTATGGATTTAGCCATTTGGAATGAAGATTTGAAGATGCGAAGTTCGTGATTGAAGATATTTTGAAGATTTGAAGCCAATTGAAGAATTAATTCAAGAAGTAAAAATTGAAGATTTGGAGCTTTATTGCAAAGGATTGAAGCCAAGCCCAGATGAAGCCCTGAAATTGAGGATTTTTGGATTATTTATATGGGAATATACTCAGCCCATATAAACCCATAATTGGAGTTAAAATCCCAATTTGTAGGCCTAATATCCAAAAGAATATCCAAATCCCGCAATAATCCCGCAGATTTGCGATATAAGCCCGGTTTCAGCGCAGTCTTTGTATAAAGACCATAACTTTCTGCTCAGATGTCCGTTTTAAGCCCATGAGTAGCCGTTAGAAAGCTAACTCCAAGCTCTACAACTTTATTTTGAAGTTCAAAGACCAGATCTGTCATCTTCAAGCCCGAATATCAAGTCGAAGTTTCTGCAGAAATCCAGAAAATTCCAGAATCCTATTTTGACTTGGATTCTACTCTAGGATGACACCTAATCCAACTTGGAGTCTAAGTTAGAGCTAAACCGTCCTACCCTATTCCTCCACTATAAATAGCCACCTCCTGTATCACAATTACACACTACACAACTTTTACACATAACAAATCTCTCATATAGTTTTATTCTCTTTTTCTACCTTTCTTTATTTTAGGTTTTCTCTAGGTTTAGAAGGGGGAAGTCGACACCCTCTCTAGCCATAGAAGGGTGCGACGTCCCTAGGTTTTCAAGGAGGAGAAATCGTTCCTCCTTAGTTCTATAAGTATTTTTATGCCTCTCATGGATTTTCCTAAGTCCATGAGTAGCTAAATCCTTAATACTTCTAATCCTTTGGTGAATTCAATCAATTGATTATGGTGAGATTTCTATACTTATAATTTTGTGTTAAGTTCTTAATGATAGTAGTCAAAACCCTAAAATAATTTTATGATTTTGAATCTTATTTGAGTTATGTGGCCACTAACGATGTAAGAGGAAGATCTATGGCTAGATCAAGCTTAGAATTAACCACTCAAGTTTGATTGTCTGTAGCAAATTAGGTTTGTTTAATCGCTGCTTAATGGGTATTTGTCTATCGGAGGGCGAGAAATTTCTCTTCATATGGTTCTACTTTGTAGGCATTTGTGTAAAATTAATTAATCTTAATGCTTTGTTCTTAAGTGATCTTTAAGCCCTAAAAAAGTAATCGATTGCTGAAGGAATAAAAGGGATAATTGCAGCTTTAACCGGCCTCTTATCTAAAATACATGTTGGGAAACCTATATCAGTTGTCACTCAAGAATAAGATGCTTAATTCACCTTTTAAGTCGATGATCCATAGTTAATTTGATTGAATCATACCATCGGAGAAGAAGTATGCTTTATAATTATTGTTTGCTTTATTAATCTGCTTTAGATTTAGATTTAATTTTCTTTGCTTTGTTTTTTAGTTTAATTGTTTTCTTTATAATTAATTTCTCTAATCCCCTGTTTCCTAATTGATTTCTTTGGAAAAGATTTTTCTTTATTTTCCTTCTTTCATCACATAACCCTTCTCTGTGGGATTCGACCCCTACTTGCCCTAGCTATTCTAGTTAGTTTATTGTGGAGATTATTTTTATGATCATTGACGACACGATCATAAGTGTAGTTGGGAAGCGGATAATAAACCTCAGACCAAGTACCCAAGTTTTGGTACACTAAAACCAACCTTTCTACATAAGGCTGCTCTACAACCGCAATGGGGATCTCAAAATCATTGTAGCTTGGAACAACCCGGGTTCTGAAACTACCACCTTAGCCTCATTGCTGCAATCTGAATCCCACTTAAGTTAGATGTAACAACCCCATTGTAGGGGATCCGCTAATTGGGTCGCACAAAGGCCCTAAAAGCATAGTCTTGAAGAAGAGCATCGAGTGCTCTAGCAAAGACTTCCAGGAAGCCTCATCGATGCTTCAAAATCTTGAAATTCATTTACTACTACATTGCAACCTCATGCTTTAGCGTTATACTCACAAATCGATTCTTTATTTTTCTATACAAAAGATTCTTCACAAGACAACACAAAGGAAGACAACTCTTTTCTGGGAAAAAAAAAAGAAGGAAGAAAAGGAAGACACCTTTTTTTATTGTTAGACTTGAGTTTGGGCGCAATTATTGCCATTTAAAATGGCAATGGCAGGCCATTGATGATGATAATAGAGGGATTGTTTCCCCGTATAATGTATATCTCCTGCTTAAAATTTTCGTATAGTGATGGGCCATCTTTTATGGGCAAATTTGGAAAGTTAGGAAAAAATAACAAGTGCATTAAACTTGTTCCATTTGTAATATGGCCATTAAAATTGAAACGGAGGGAGTATTATATTTAAGTTTCTTCACTGCACAATTTATACAGCATACTTATCTCAAGTCGTTTTTGCCAAATGATAAATCATCCTTTTCTCACTTACTTTTCTAACCAAGTTTAATAAATGGAATTATGACCAAGGTATGACTCATTTAACATCATGTCATCTTTGCAAACAATTTAGGCTATCAACTGATACTCGTTCAAGCACATCTCTCGAAAACATTCACATTGTTACAACCAACAATAATATCAGACCCATTGTTAGGAAATCTGTTGGCAAACCTCAGCGACTATCATTTCCATCCAAATCCAAGTCACGACAGGCTTCCTCCTTTAAGAAACTAAACACCTCTTAACCAACTTAGAAATCTCAACCCACGACAAATCGTGGGCCAAACAATATTATATATGTTAGCTTGATTTTTTTAAATCTCTTTCGGGCTGGGAGCTTGAAGGTTAAATCCCACTCAACAAATGCACTTCCAAAAAATACCTTTGAGATTCTTTTTCTTCTTTAAAATTCATTCCTGATAATTTTAAATAATTTTCAAAATGTTAAGAAAGCTCATTTTAAATTTTATCCTATTGGGTCCTAAATTTTCCAAACAGTGGGCTCAAACAAAAAGTGCAGAAACACGTTTTGAATCCAAAATCAACTTCCCTTCGAGTTTGCAACCCAATAAATCAAGTTTTATGATGGGTTGACAGCTGAAGGCTCTAAGCTTTATAACTATATACTCGATGGGATTATATATACTACTGTAGCAAAATAGGATAGAAACCCTAGTCGTCGCCTCCACGTTGTCTGTGCAAACAACCATGAATCGTCGTGATGCTCTCAAAAATTTCAACCAAGTATTCATCCGCGCCAGGGATGATGATGAAGTCGACAACATGTATAATGCCTCGTTGTATGCCTTGAGTGCTGCGGGAGTAGTGCGGGAACTAGTATATATTGGTGGACGGTTTTTGCTGCGAAATCACTCCAGCGCTGCTCCGGCAGGCGCCGCACCTCCGCAAGGTAACGAAAACCAAGTTGCATCAGTTCCAAACGATGCAGGTTATGGTCCGGTTGTATTTGCCTTTACTTAATTTCTAATCATGTTCATGAAAGTCATTAATATTATGCACTTGTTTAAATCTGCAAGTACGAGGATATATGCACGTGCACGTATGAGGAGATCTCCGAGGAGATTTGCAATCCACCGTATTAGAAGGAATTCCCCAGAACAATGCCGAACTTCACCAGTCCGTGTTACTGATCCAAACCAAGAAGTCTGTGGCGATGTTGCAGCTTCGAACGCAAGCAATGCAAGTTATCCACTTAATCTCATACACTGCAGAAGAAGTAATAATAAGTAGAAAACCATAAGAGATGTTAAAATGAAAGTAAAATTGATGTTGGGTAATGAAACTAAGATCTAGGTTTGTAGAACCTAAAATGACAGCGAAATTGATGTTGGGTAATGAAACTAAGATCTAGGTTTGTAGAACCTAAAATGATAATATCCAATTATAAAAGAATATTTACATTAGGATTATAGATGTGTTTAATTCATCTGTTAGATAATAAGTCCCCATTTGATACATTTAAACACATTGAAGATCTCATTCTAGTTATGTGACTGATACTGCATAACAAACATGAAGAAGAACATATCAAGATAGCCAATTGAGATAAATGTACTTACGAAGTTTAAAGTCTTATCTATATATTGCCAACCAAATAGATAAATTATTCATAATCTACATGATCGGTCGTCCACAATCATAAAAATAATCCTCACAAAAAACCTAAGTGAGTAGATAGGGCAAGCAGGGGTTGATCCCACAGAGAATAGGAATAAACTTATCCCAAGAATAAATCTTTTCCAAAAATTACTTTTAAAACAGAAAACAGGGGATTAAAAGTATCAAGTAAAAAGAAAGCAATTAAACTAAAAATAAAGCAAAGTAAATTAAATCTAAATCTATGGCAATTTATACAGCAAACAATAATTAAAAGGCATACTTCTTCTCCAATGGTAGAAATCAATCAAATTAACTATGGATTCTTAATTTAAAAGATGAATTTAATATTTTATTCTTGACGACAACTGGTCTAGGGAAACCCTAACATGCTTTATTAGATAAGATTACTTATTACCAGCTTAAATTATCCCCTTTATTCAAAACAACTAACCATTGTATTACCAATCTATTAGTATGTCAAGAACAAAGCATTAAGATCAATTTTCATATATGCATAACAAGTATAACCTGACTCATGGCTTTTACACCACAAGGTTTACCAATCCCATTGGACACTTATTACCAGCCATCCAATTTGTTACCAAACAATCAAACCAATTATTACCACAAAGCTTGATTTAACAATAGATTCAATAGTTAAATCATTAGTAGGCCCTAAATCAATAACTACCAAAATCATGGAAAAAACAGAGATTAGCAAACTATCAACCAAGAACAAATATTAAATTATAAGCACACAAACCTCATCATAGTCAGTTGATTAGATTCACCAAAGGATAAGAAGTATTAAGGGTTTAGCTATTCATAGATTTAGGAAAATCCATGAGAGGCATAAGAAAACTTACAAGACCTTGGGGCGAAACCCTCCTCTTTAATAACCTAGGGTTGCCACCCCTCTCTATGCAAAGAGAGGGTGCGGCACCCTTAACCTAAAACTAAAGAAAAAAACTAGAATATTTTCTAAGAAAAAGATGATAGATAACTGTTCTCTAGGGTTACATAAGGTGGCTATTTATAATGGAAAAATAACCTAAAGACTCCAATTATACTTAGGATAGGACTCTAGGACGTTCTAGACTCTAACTTGGTCTCCAAGTTGGATTAAAAGTCTTTCTAGAGCAAATACTTGTGAAAATAGGATCCTGAAAAATTCTTGAATCGTGCAGAAACTTCGACAGCAATTTTGGGCTTGAAGATGGCAGAACTGGGTTTTGGGCTTCAAAGGAAAGTTGTAGATCTAAGAATTAGCTTTCCAACGGCTACTCACGGGCCTAAAACGAACATCTGAGAAGAAAGTTATGACTTTTTTACCGAGACTGCGCTGAATCCTAATCCAACTAGGACTAGTATCGGTAAATTGCGGGATTTGGATATTTCCTTGGACTTGTGTGGCACAAATTGGGATTTTAACTCCAATTGTGGGCTTATATGGGCTGATTATTATCCCATATAAAATATCCAAAATTTCAAAGCTTCCGGGCTTCTTCAGGGCTTATCTTCAATTCTTCACAATTAAAGCTCCAATCTTCAATTCTTGCCTCTTGAGATAAATCTTCCATGATCTTCAAATCTTCAAATTATCTTCAATAAACCTTCAAGCACGAACTTCGAATCTTCAAATCTTCATTCCAAATTGCTAAGTCCATATTTGTGCAAAAAGTCATCAATTTAGCTCCAAAAATAATGAAAAACAACAAGTTTCCACTTTTCTTCTCTTCAAGACCTAAAAACACAAATACTTATAAAATAAGGTTAAATTCCACATAAAAATACCAAAAAGCATAGGAAAATGATCATAAAAATAGGGTCTATTTTGGCTCGATCACTACACCATTTGCATGTTCATGAAAGTCACTAATATTATTTATATCTCACACTTGTTTACATGTGCAGCCTTGGGGAATGAAAGCCTTATCAATGAGCCTGTAGAGCAACTTGGACTATCTGCACACCAAACTTCACCAATCAATTCTTTTACACTAGCATCATCTTCAGGAGCTGGTGAAGATGGTTCAAATCACAACGAAGGCACAAGAGATCTAGGTTATCCACTTAATCTCATCCACTACAGAAGTAGTAATAGTAAGTAGAAAACCATAAGAGATGCTAAAATGAAAGTAAATTTGATGTTGGGTAATAAAACTAAGATCTAGGATTTTAGAACTTAAAATTATAATATCCAATTATAAAGTAATATTTAGATTAGGATTATAGAAGCGTTTAGTTTTTCTGTTAGTTAATAAGTCCCCCTATGATCCATTTAAATGCATTTGAAGATCTACTTCATAACAAACATGAAGAAGAACATATAAAGATAGCCAATTGAGATAAATCATGCATTTGTCATAGTCTCTGCACATTTTCAGTCACTCATGTATTAGACAGTAGTGCCTACCTTCTGTAATTATTTAGGTCGAGTTGTATTTGCCTTTATTTAATTGGGTCTTGGGAGATGAACTTGTTTGATGTTACCTTTCAAATACACTTTATATGATACACTATATAAAGGGTATTGAAAGAGATTAAAGTCTTATCTATATTGCTAATCAAATAAATAAATAAATGGAAGATAAATGTTGATCGGTCGTTGAACAAACCACAAAATAAATCCCCACAAACCTATAACTATTAGTTAAGGCAAGTAGGGGTCAAATCCACAGAGAAGGTAGGAGCAAATCAAAGCCAAATTACACAAAAGAAAAACTTACCAAAGGGGATTTTTTATAGGTTTTCAAAATAGGTAAACTAAATTAGAAAACAATTATGTAAATCTAAACTAATGACTAAGAAAACAATTTAAAAGAAACAATTAATTAAAAGCATACTTCTTCTCCTTTAGGTAATTATTTTGATCAAGTAAACCATGGATCATAGACACAAAACATGAATTTGACTTAGATTGCAATCAATTAAGAATCATAAATCATCCCAAATCGGTATATAGCCTAAGACGTAGACATCAACTTTCATTGAAACAAAGTAATCCTCTTAATATCTTAAACAACTCCGTTTGAATAATTGGTATAGGAACAGACGTGATGCTAATTCAAACATGCTAGGAAGATTAATCCGCATCTCGCTGACAATTAACCTCTAATGTTATGATCTAGGTTTCACCCCTTCCTATAACAAGCATTAGGTTTTATTAATCCACATGCATGATAAATCAATACCAAACTTGCCTACATCAATTTCCATCTCAGCCTAAAGATTTCAACAATGTTTGATATCCCATTGAACCTAGGACTCCTAGAATTACAATTGTTACTTGGACCAACTTTAGCTTGACTCAAGCTACTTGAATCTAACTATAGCATTCATATTATCAAGACAAGGTGGCCATCCAAATCTATCAAAACATAAACACATAAGATGAAGTACAGAGATAAGAAACATACTCAAACGGAAAAATCAAATTATTAAGAACAAAAGTCTCACCAAAGATTTATTGATCAAAAATACCTAAGGAAAAGAAGTATAAAGGTTTAACCTCTCATGCATTAGAGTTTCCAATCCATGAGAGATTGAAAACTTACAAACCCAAGAGGAAAAGAGGAGGAGGCGGCTGCCTCCTCTCCCAAACCGCAAAACCTAGAAAATAAGGAGAGAAAAGTTGTAAAAAGATGTTGTAAGTATTACTAGGGTTTTAGACTTAAGAGGGTATTTATAGAGGGTGGCTTAGGGTTAATTTAAAGCTAAACAAACCCTAAGGACGTGCTGGGCTGCTCTCCGAGTCTTCAAGCTAATCCAAATAAGAATTTGGGCTCAATTGGATCAATCCCGCAAAACAGGCCCAAGTCAGATTCTGTCCGCTGACTTCAGGGGCATTTTCATCCATGAAAACGTTCGAACTGGGTTTCGACCGAAACACAAAAGTTGTAGATCTTGAAGTTAACTTTCCAACACCTACTCATTTGCCTTAAACGGAGCTCTGGATCAAAAGGTATGGCCAAAATACAGAATGGTCGCCAAATTTGGAAACAATTGGAGAAGCTTCAAGAGGAAGTGACACGCGATGGCATGCTGGCGCGCGCGCATGGCTGGCCCCGACTCCCCCTGGGCGCCCACCTGGTTGCACTGAACGCCCAGGTTGTTTGCTTCAGGCCCTAGGTCGGCAGCATCCATGTGGCTGCTGGGCGGCACCCCCGACTTTGGCTGGGCGCCCATGTCGCAAGCCTGGCGCCCCACCTAGTTTGTCTCAGGACCCATGTGCTCCAGTACTTGTCCGCCATTTGACATGTCTTCTTGCCTTGAAACTCAACTTTGCTCCTTTGCTTCAAACTCTTGAAAATCAATCTTATGATTATAAAATTGACTCTTCAAGCTCTTCAATCACGATCATATTGGCTCCATTCTTCATCCAAATTGTCTTTGGAAAATATTTGTGTAAATAATCAACCAAAAAGGCTCCAAAAAGGTACAAAATTGGTGATTTTGCACTTTTCTTCACTTTAACACCTATAAACACAAATATACCAAATATAAGGCATAATCAAGCATAAAATACCCAAAAAGCATAGGAAAATGACCATAAAATGATGCATAATTTTGGTTTGACCAAAGGTTCATCGAAAACCAGAGAGAAGAAACTATATTGAGGGGAAAATAGAAATATTTTCTATTGAATTTTCTGGTTAAATTCGAGTTTTCAAATACAGCAGATATATAGTGTTTTCAAGGAAATGTAATTTTGTAAATGGACTTAAACAAATAATTGAGCTAATAGAGAAATTGGGCTAACTGTTGGGCCTGGCATGTAACACTACCCCTCTCTCCAAAGAATCTTTGTCCTCAAGGATTAGATAGAGGAAATTTATGTTGCAGATCAAATAGACTTTCCCAGGTTGCATCCTCTGCAAAGCTGTTACTCCAAAGAGTTAAAACCTTTGTCATAGCTCGACCCTTCCGTTTAACCATACGCCTGTCCAAGATAGTTGTTGGTTCTCGGGCAACCAGACCATTAGGATCCATAACAGGTAGGTGAGGCTGAGAGATGTTGGATCCAATATGCTTCTTCAACTGACTGACATGAAAAACCGGATAAACTTTGGACCCCGTTGGCAGAGCTAACTCATATGCTACAGCTCTCACCTTCTTTAGAATTAAGAATGGACCATAGTACTTGGTAGATAATTTCAAATTAGGCTTATGTTGGACTGACATTTGCCGATAAGGTTGAAGCTTGAGATACACAAGATCTCCCACCTCAAAGGATCGATCGTTTCTATGCTTGTTAGTTTGCTGCATCATACGATTCTGAGCTCTATTTAAATGGAACCGAAGCAACTAGATAGTAGCTTCCCTGGCCTTCAAACTACGATCCACAGTCTCTACCTTTGATTCACCTGGAAGTTAAGGCATATAGATGAGAGGGGCTTGGCCATAAACAATCTCAAATGGAGTGGTTTTGCCTGCATAATGGAAATGAGTATTGAACCAGAACTCAGCTGTGGGCAACCACTTGGACTATTCCTTCGGGGATTCACCAGAAAAGCACCTCAGGTACGTCTCAAGAGCTCTATGGTGACTTCAATCTGACCATCAGTTTGAGGGTGGTAAGCTGATGACGACTTCAATTAAGTGCCTAGCATCTTAAACAGTTCCTGCCAGAAAGTGCTTAAGAACACTTGATCTCTATCAGAAATTATGGTTTCTGGTACTCCATGTAACTTATAAATATTATCCAAGAAGGCTTGAGCTACAGTAACAGCAGTGTATGGGTGAGAAAGAGGAACAAAGTGTGTGTACTTACTCAGCCTGTCAACAACCACCATGATGACATCTTTGCCATATGATTTGGGAAGACCAGAAATAAAGTCCATAGAAATATCAGTCTAGACTTTAGTTAGGATAGGCAGAGGCTGTAGCAACCCTGGAGAAGCAACATTTTCTGGCTTGCATTGTTGACACACTTGGCATTCTCTCACAAATCCCCTAACATCTTTTTTCAAACCTTTCCAATACACCACACTTAAGATTCTTTTTACAGTGCCATCCATGCCCGAATGACCAACTGAAGGGGATGCATGAAAATATTGCATAATGTTAGTTTTGAGTTGTGCATTATGCCTCATAACCAGCTTCCCTTTGTGTCTGATTTGGTCAATGAACCAATAGTATCTAACCCCAGATGCAGATTTGGCCTTAGCAATGAGCTTGACCATGGCATGATCTTGAAGCCAAGTTTGCTGGATTCTAGTGGCTAAATCAGTGTGGACTGCAGTGAGATCACAAAGTTGAGCTGTGGGAACTCAAGACAAAGCATCAGCAGCTACATTAGTCTTGCCCTTCCGATAAGTCAACTCAAAACCATACCCCATCATTTGAACAAGCCATTCCTGTTGTGCTGGTGTGGATGTAGATTGATTCAGTAAGTATTTGAGACTTTTATGATCAGTTTTGATCTTGAAGTGTCTGCCCATCAAATAAGCTGACCACTTCTTCACAGCGAAAGGAATTGCCATCATTTCTTTCTCATATACGGACAGTGTTTGGTGCTGAGGAGCTAAAACCTTACTAAAGAAAGCAATTGGCCTTCTAGATTGTGAGAGAATAGCTCCAATCCTGATACCTGAAGCATCAAACTCTATGACAAACACATCCTGGAAATCAAGCATAGCTAAAACTAGGGTTGATGTCATAGCTTGTTTAAGTTGATCAAAAGCCATAGAAGCCTCACTTGTCCACAAAAAGTTGTTCTTCTTGAGCAAATCTGTTAATGGTTGAACAATCATACTATAGCTTCTGATGTATCTACGATAATGGCATGTTAATCCAAGAAACCCTCTTAACTGCTTCAAGTTCTTTGGTAAAGTCCATTGCACAATGCTGGCAATTTTATTCTCGTCCATAGAAACACCATTCCGAGAGATTACATGTCCAAGATACTCAACTTGGGAAGCAGCAAATTCACATTTAGAGAGCTTAACATGAAGCTGGTGAGTAATTAAGACCTAAAATACTTGCTTCAAATGTGAGATATGAGACTGCCGATCCTTGGAATATATCAGAATGTCATAAAAAAACACTAAAACAAATTTGCACAGATAGTCTTGAAACACATTATTCATGAGACTTTGAAAAGTATAGGGAGCATTGGTTAAGCCAAATGGCATTACCAAAAACTCGAAATGACCATGATGTGTGTGAAAAGCAGTTTTGTGAATGTCTTTGCCTGCCATTCTGATCTGATGGTAGCCAGATCTCAAGTCCAATTTGGAAAACCATTGAGCTCCATGTAATTCATCCAACAGTTCTTCCACTAGAGGAATGGGGAACTTGTCCTTCACTGTAAGCTGATTAAGTTGACGATAATCTATACAAAACCTCCAAGTACTGATCGGTCGTCAGCAATCATAAAAGTAAATGGGGCAAGTAGGGGTCGATCCCACAAATAAGGGGAATAAACTTATCCCAAGAATAAATCTGTCCCAAAAATTACTTTTGAAAAAAACAGGGATTAAAAAGATCAATTAAAATAAAGCATGGCGCATAAGTTGTTGCGGCATTGGCTGCTACTGTTCGGGCATGCAGTGTGGATGGCCGTGCCATAGCCAGGCATGTTTGCTGGTGCGGCTTGGTCATGGCCGGGCAATGGTCGGTCATGCTTGCTCGGTTTACTCGATCATAGCCTTTGGCAGCTTCCTTCGGTGCGTTAACTTCCTTCTTTTGCTCCTCTCTTCTAGGTTGAACTCCATGATGGTTTTTCCAAACTTGATCTTTGCTTTCCTCTTCTTATGGGGAATTGAAGATTTCGTCCTTCGAGACAATTCCTCTAGTGCAAAGTATGCATTCTCTGGAGTTCCTTTCAATAGAGGTATTGCACAGAAAGCATTGACAAGGGTTCGATCTTTAAGTCCTAATCCTCCGTAGAAGATTTGGATTAAAATTCCTTACTTGAATCTATGATGATGGCAATCGGCACACAACTTCTTAAATCTCTCCCAAAATTGGTGGAATTTCTCATTGTAGCGTTGTCGAATGTCCATTATTCTTTGTCTTCCTTTGGAAATTTGAGCATGCGTTGTTGATGAGGATTCTTCACTTGCTCCTTTCTTAACCCACTTAGAGTTCACAACACAAACAAAATCGTTAGACTTCAAAGGCGATTGAGATGAAATTCTAGGGTTGATAACTTCACCATTGAATTCCATGGTCAATGAACTATTAAATACATCAATCTTAGTATGAGAAGTTTGTAGGAAAGGTCTTCCTAATAAAAGAGGACATCGATCTTTCGAATGCTCCATATCCATAACAAATATGTCAATAGGAGAAATCAAATGCTCAACTTTAATTAAAAATATTCTCATCTTTGGGATGAACCAAAGATCCATCAGCTAACTGGAGAATAACATCAGTAGTTTTCAAAGGACCAAGATTCAAAGATTTATAAACAGAATAAGACATAACGCTTAAAGATGCACCTAAATCAAGCATAGCATTCTCTATAATACTTCTTGCAATAGAACAAGTAATAGAAAACGTACCTGGATCCTTGCACTTAGGAAGTAAACTCTTTTGAAGCACAGCAAAGACATTAGCTCCAGCACTTACCTTACCTTGTAACCTTTTCTTGTTGGTACAAAGTTGCTTGAGTAACTTTGCATAATTTGGAATTTGTTGAATGGCATCAAGAAGTGGGATGTTGACCTCAACTTTTCGAAGTATCTCTAAAATATCTTGATCATCATCTTCTTTCTTTTACTTCCTCAATCTTGATGGGAAAGGTACGAAAGGTTCTTTTTGATCCTTAGACTTGACAGTGGCGGTGTCCTTGTCCTTTTCAGCAATATGCGCATCTTCATTTACAGTAACCATGCATTTTCCTTTGGATTCATCTTCAATCTTGATTTCTTTAGCAGGCACTCACAATTCTTCTTCTTTGGTGTAGCTTGGATCTCCTTTGTCTTGGCATGGGTTGGATAGGGTTCTTCCAACTCTTTTCCACTCCTTAAAGTAATTGCACTGACAGTCTCCCTCAGAGGTATCTTTGGTTGCGATGGGACCCTTTGTTAACCTTGTGTCTTGAGATCACTCATGTCACTAGCCAATTGACTAATTTGTTTCCTCATCATCTCCATAGCTTCCTTAATTTGTTGCATCTCAATGGAAATAGCTTGTGAAGATTGTTGGAAATTAGACCTTTGAAAATTCATTGGCCTTCCTTGATAGTTACCTTGGTTCCCATATTGTTGACTTGGTTGCTCGGCTCTCTAATAAGGTTCAGGCTTCCTTTGATAAGCTCCTTGCATTCCCACAACATTGACTTCTTGTGTGTTATGTTCCAAAGAAGGGCACTTATCAGTGTAGTGTTCTTAAGAACAAATACCACAAACCTTAGGCACACTTGAAAAATTCGCATGGAACAACTCAGTGAGCATAGCGATTTGCTGATTCGTTTCTTGAAGTTGTTGCTCCAATGAGGTGGAATAGGTAGAGACTTCATTGATTCTTCTTGTTGATGTCGGTTTTGGGTCTCATTCCTTAGTTGAAACAATGTTCTTTCTGGCTCAGGATAAAATTCAAAATCTTCTGTACAACTACTTTTTGTCTCTGGCATGCAACTTCCTACAAAAATCAAACAAAACTAAAAAGAAAATTAGCAGTAACAGTTCTTAAACAAAAATTAAAAAGCATAAAATAAAAAGAATTTTTTTTATATCGCAAAACAAAAATTTTAGCGAAGATTAACTCTTGGATTTATTCCTTACTTCCCCGGCAACAGCACCAAAATTTATGATCAGTCGTCAGCAATCATAAAAATAATCCCCACAAAAACCTAACTAAGTAAATAGGGCAAGCAGGGATCGATCCCACAGAGAAGGGGAATAAACTTATCCCAAGAAAAAATCTGTCTCAAAAATTACTTTTGAAAAGAAAACAGGGGATTAAAAAGATCAATTAAAAGAAAGCAAATTAACTAAAAACAAAGCAAAGTAAATTAAATCTAAATCTATGGCAATTTATAAAGAAAACAATAATTAAAAGGCATACTTCTTCTCTAATGGTAGAATTAAATCAAATTAACTATGGATCCTTGATTAAAAAGATGAATTTAATATTTAGTTCTTGATGACAACTGGTCTAGGGAAAACCCTAACATGCATATTAGATAATATTACCGGTTAAAGCTTATGTTATCCTTTTTATTCCTTCAACAATTAATTACTTTTTTAGGGCTTAAAGATCACTTAAGAACAAAGCACTAAGAACAATTAAATTATTAATTTTTCACACATGTTTACAAAGTAAAACAAAACAATAAGCAAATAAATCGGTTATTGGAAAACTCGTCCCATTGGGTTGCGGTTAAACATCCCCAATTTGTTACAAATAATCAAACCTGAAGGGTTAGAACTAAGTTTGGTCTAACTATAGATCCACCAATTTACCTCTTTACCGGCCATATAAATCGATAAAAATCAAGATCATAAAATAAAACGGAGACTCGTTTACTATCTATAGAAGAACAAACATCAAATTATAAGCACATAAATCTCACCATAATCAATTGATTGAATTCACCAAAGGATAAGAAGTATTAAGAATTTAGCTACTCATGGATTTGGAAAAATACATGAGAGGCATAAGAAAACTTACAAGACTTGAAGGTTGAAATCCTCCCTTAATGGACCTAGAGAAATCGCAGCCCTCTATGCAAAGAGAGGGTGTCGACTCTCCCTTGACTAGAAACTAGAAGAAAAACTTAGAAAAAGATGAAAAGAAAGTGATGTAGAATTGTGTTCTCTAGGGTTACATAAGGTGGCTATTTATAGTGGACTAATTAGACTCCATATAGAAATAGGAAAGAGTCTAGGACGGTCTAGAGGATGACTTGGTCTCCAAGTTGGCTTAAAAGTCTTCTTAGAGTCGAAATCCTAGTGAAAATAGGACTCTAGAAAATTCTGAAATCCCACAGAAACTTCGACATCAATTTCGAGCTTGAAGATAGCAGAACTGGGTTTTAGACTTCAAAGGAAAGTTGTAGATCTCGGAAATAGCTTTCTAACGGCTACTCACGGACCTAAAACGGTCATATGAGCAGAAAGTTATGGCCTTTTTACCTAGACTGCGCTGAAACCTAGTCCAACTAGGACTAGTATCGGGAAATTGCGGAATTTGGATATTTCCTTGGATATATGCGGCACAAATTGGGATTTTAACTCCAATTGTGTGGCTTATATGGGCTGAGTATTATCCCATATAAAATATCCAAAATTCCAAAACTTCCGGGCTTCTTCAGGGCTTGTCTTCAATCCTTTGCAATTAAAGCTCCAATCTTCAATTCTTGCTTCTTGAAATGATTCTTCAGTGGTCTTCAATTCTTCAAATTATCTTCAATAAATCTTCAAATACAAACTTCGAATCTTAAAATCTTCACTCCAAATTGCTAAGTCCATATTTGAGTAAAAAGTCATCAAAATAGCTCTAAAAACAGTGAAAAACAACAAGTTTCCACTTTTCTTGTATCTAAGACCTAAAAACACAAATACTTATAAAATAGGGTTAAAATACACATAAAAATAGTAAAAAACATAGGAAAATGATCATAAAAATAGGGTTAATTTTAGCTCGATCAAGTACCATCCTTCTTTTTTACCAATACCACAGGTGAGGCAAAAGTGCTAGTGTTATCCTTAATAATGCCAGCTGCTTTCATTTCGGTTACCATGGTTTCCAAAATATCTTTTTGTACTATTGGATATCTATAGGGTCTTAGTTTCACCATTTTGGACTCATCCTTGAGAGGAATACGATGGTCATGAGTTCTGTTCGGGGGCAAGCCAGTTGGAATAGAAAAAACAGTCTCATATTGACCAAGTAGCACTTGTAAATCTTGGGGCAGTTTACTCATAGATGGCTCTAGACTGGTGATGGAATTACATTGAGTTGAATTCACACAGATGAGTAATGTATAGAGTTCCATGGCTGGAGCTGGCCTTTTTGCCGCCTGTTTGTCAGTGAGCAATCTAATTTCAACAGGTTTGAGACCCTATAACTAATAAGGAATACCCTGAAGTTTGAACTTCATAAGCAGAAGTTTGAAATCCCACCAGATAGGACCTAAAGTCCACAGCCATTGTATGCCTAACACCATATCACAACCCAAAAGTTGGATAAGTAACACATCTATTTGCTGAACTAGTCCCTGTACCTCCCACTTAAGTTGTTTGCATATCTCCCTGCAAGCCAAATCATTGCCATCTGCTACAGTTACTGGCATAGTAGAAATGGACACAGTGTGGCAACCCAACCTCTTGACAACTGATGTGTTAATAAAATTATGGGTGCTACCAGTGTCAATAAGTATAGTGACCAGCTAGTTTTTAATTTTTCCCACTACTCCCATGGTCTGAGGTCCTGCAGCTCCTAACATGGCATGGAGGGTAATAATGGGATTGATTTTAGTGTCTTTTGTAGGTGAGTTTACTTCCTCTATATGATCAACATTCTCATTAAATTCATCAGCATCTGAAGTGACCACAATAGTTTCCTCAAGGAACAGCTGATAAAGTTGAGCCTTAACTCCACATTTGTGCCCAGGGCTCCATTTAGCAGAGTTGCTGGATTTCTGGGATTCACAAACCTTTCAGGCATCTCACCCACGACACATGTCCCATTACTCTATCCATTTGTCTCCATTTTCTCATTTCTTTCTTTCTCTCCAGACCTCAGTTTTGACCTTAGGAAAATTTATGTTTGATTTGATAAAATTGCAGGACCCTTGACTCCTATCTGTCTCCACTCTCTCCCGTCCCTTCTTATAGAGGCTTCTTCATTTTTTTCCCTGCTCTATTGTTTTTCATTTTATCTTTTTCATTCTTTTTTGTCTCTACTTTCTCTTCTTTTTGTGCCTAGGTTCATCCGTTCCACTCTTCAGGTATGTTTATTGCATCGTTCTCACCGTTAATTTTGGCTCTTTAAGTATTTACATCACTGTCTTCTCTCTAGGGTTTTCTTCGCTTATATCTTCTCCCTTCATTTGTGTTATCTCACATGATATCCGATTTGTAATTTTGTTTCTATGTCTTTATTTCAATATCTTTGTTCCTATTTTGTTTTCACCATGTCTTTGCTCATTTATGCTTTATTTTCTTTTTTTGTTGGCTGATGGGCGATTTCTGATTTCATGTGTGTCTATTTCTTCCAACTTCTTTGTTGTTCTTTTCTTTCTCTCTGTTGGGTTTGTTAATATACTGGGTTTTATACAGGTTGTAATTATGTTATTTTAGGTTTTTTACACATGTTCATGATTTCTAATCGAGGTTCCTTTTTTGAGTTATTGAAGCTTTCTGGAGTCTTCTTTTGTACTTACCTGAGTATTTCCACTAGTCGCAATAATGGAAGAAATTTTCTCATGAAAGGTATTGTTGCACCAAATTTTCCTTTGCATCCAAAAAGGTCTTTTGACATTAGATCTCTTTGAGGAAAGAGAGAGGTTCGAGGCGTGCCAGTTATTTTTGTAGAAAAATAACAAAAACTTTTGTAAGAACTTGAAATTAAAAGATCAAACGAGTTGCAGGGTTCTGGATCAAAGTCACACCGAAACATTTAAATCATTGATCCCAGATTGCTTGCAAACAAGAGTGATTAAAGGTTTTTCATAGAACAGAAAGAGAAAAATAACAAAAGATTGTTATTTGATTTGATTGAAACGGATTACAAAGAGAAAATCTTGTGTAGACAAGATTGAAATAAGGAAAATATCAAGAACAATGAAGAACTTGATGAACAAAGAAGAGTTTTGCAGAGTTTCTGCAGAAGAAAGGCATGGAGCCTAAAAGAAAATAAGCGCAGAGCTTAGGTTTTTACACGGAGCATTTTTGTGGCTGCGGAAGCGTCTTGAAAACTGAAGGAGGAGGGCCCTTTATATAGGGGGCGGCCTAGGCTTTGGTACCAAGGCCGACGGTCTGCTTCAAACTTCCTGACTAAGTATATGTTGCAATGTGACTTAACTTGTTTGCCTGACTTTCTTCTCCGACGATCCAAGGAACTTTTCTGGAAGCTGCTGAGAGATTCTGACATGACTTTCGACGCTGACTATCATCCATGACTTGATCCAAGGCCGACCAACACATATCTTGCATGACTTTGACGCAATTTTCGCCATCTTTGACGCAATCGATCTTGACCCAGGCTTCGGTAGTTTTTGCACTGTAACTTGATTCACCGAAGAAATAGCCAAAATGAACCTAACTTTGAACATAAACCATTAATCCATGAAATTGATCATAACTTGACCATTCTTGGCCTTTGGTTCGATCAAAACAGAGATCGGATTCAAAAATGACTAAACCGGGATGGAAAGCCATATGTCTTTAATTGAAAGACTTGCAAAAGATATCATAAAATGGTCGAAATAGGCTAAGAACGAAATTGACTTGCCCTCATCTATAATATGAAATTATTAAAATGACTTCATGCAAATGATGTCATTTCGAGCTCCAATTTGACCTTTCCCGAGCAGGTGTCCTTAATTGAAAACTTACGACCGAGGTCAGATTGTGCCCAAATTTCACCAGTAGGGTTCGATTACCACCATAAGACCATGGGTAAAGTTCTGGTCGAAATCAAGCTCTCATTCATGGTGAAATTGGTTTCACACCCCAAATTGTTCTTAATTGAAAACCGTGAATAAGTTTTTCATCTTAAGTCAAAATGAGATGAAATTTTACCAGGATTATCTATGGAAGTCAAGGATCATAACGGTATATCACTTGTTGAAATCGCACCACCCTAGCCCTCTTAATTTCATCAATTTCGCCTTTTTGTCCTTAATTGAAGAAAATGCAAAAGTTGGATATTGACTAAATCCGACAACCATCAAATTTAGGGCATGGGTGGTTGGGACTAAATGTTAATGTTTCATATAATATGCCACATATCTAAATTAGACATGGCATTATGTGTCTTCATGAAATTAGGAATGGTCGTCATATAAGAATTAAGTCTTAGTTGAACTTGAAGATCGTGTGAGATGACTTAAATCCTTTTCTGACCATGATTATTAAACTAATAATAATTATAATAATTATTCAATAATTATCCCTAAAATTTGACCCAATTAATAGGAAATTAGGAGAGTAAAATCCTTTCCATACTTGACTTATGATTATGGTGGCACCAAATCTGGCTAAGCTTAGGATTTTAGATTGAATCTGAACCACTCATCTTGTTCTAACATTATCAAAGACATATTTACCCTCAAGTGTAAATTGAGGTATCAACAAGTATACATCAGCTTCCCCCCA
>AWWV01011734.1:0-15683 GCA_001974805.1 Corchorus capsularis | reverse complement strand
TGAATTTTGGGACAGTTGTACGAAATCAAACCTGCGGGACTGCTTTTTCAGTAAAGGGTTGCTAAAAGCCCAATTGAAAACTGAATGTTTAATGATACACCTAAACTTTATTTTCGCCCAAAAAAATTTAATATTAAACTTTTAAAGTTTTTCAATTTAGTACTAAACCCCAGCCATTGAATTGGTTCAATTTACTATCTTTTCGGTTGGACGTCAGAAGGTGTTTTCAACGCACCCTGAACTGCTCATACTGTTATCCTATGTTGATTTTTTTTTTTGCCCACAAAACAGTCTACTTCTTTTATTAATATCAGAAACCCAACTATTACAAAGTCATCACAAAAACAGAATACAGAGTAAGAGACAAAAAGACTCAGTCTGCATTCCCCTATTTAAACAAGAGGAGGGGGCGCAGGTAAACCATCTTTATCTAATATGAACATTAAAGAGGATGGGGGCAACCGAAGCCAACCCAAATTGCACATCCCCTTCACAGCTTCTGAAGTTGCCCAATGCGCTGCTGCATTACAAGTTCTACGAATCCATTTAAACTTCTTGACAGGAATTTGCTGCATCAGAAAACGAATCTCCTGGACAATAGGACCAATCTGCCAATTACAAGTAGTTTTAGAATCAGTGACACCTGTATAAACTGTTCGGCAATATGTTTCAAAAACCACTTTATCAAACTTCCTCTGCACAGCTAATTCAACCCCTTTCTTAAGAGCATAAGCTTCAACCATTTCTGCAGAATTTGCTTTTACTGATTCACAAGCCCCATCTAACAGCCTGCCACCTGAATCACGAACAACAACTCCAATTCCAGCCTTATGAGTTTCTTTGATAAATGCCCCATCACAATTAATCTTCAGCCATCCAAACTCTGGTTTCTGCCAAGATTGTTTCCCATCTGCATTAACCTCAGTATCCTTTACCAAATTATCAACTAAAACATTACCATTGTCTAAGCCTGAAATACCCAGCAGCTGATCTCAAAGCAAAGTTAACTACTTCTCCAGGCTGCACATTCTTAGTACCAAAGCTAACTGCACAACGTTCAAGCCATATACTCCAACAAACATATGCAATTAGAGAATCAGCAGTTTTACAGTCCTTCCCAGACTCTTGTAATTGCTTATGTATATCTAATAACCAATCCTCAAAATGAATGATATGCTCCTTCACTACACGAATTCCCAATACAGCAAACCAAATACCCCGAGTCCAATCACACTGTACTATCATATGTTCCACAGTTTCTTCATAAGAAAAACAAATAGGGCAAAGAGGATTGTCCTTAAGCCTACGCTTCCATAAGTTGTACATAGTAGCTACAGCATTATGACATAATCTCCACATGAAAACTTGTAACTTACTAGGGATTTTAAGATTCCAGATATACTTCCAAATATCTACATTAATTCTATAAGAAGAAGTTGGTACCTGATTATTCCTCATTACTTCTACTTGTTTCATGACTTGGTAACCTGATTTAACAGTGTAGTTACCATCTTTCGCATGAATCCATTTCAACTTATCACACCCTTCCCTTCTACCAAGAGGAATACATTCAATAGCATCCCTAGCTTGTACAGTAATCCATGGTTCTATCTGCTGCAACTTTCAAACTCGATTTTCTGAGTCTATAATGTCTTCAACATGTTCTGGTAACTGAGCTGGAATATTACCAGAATGATCAAGTCTTTGATTTACAAGTCCTGGTATCCAACGATCCTCCCAAATCCTTATATTCCTTCCATTATTTACTTGCCAAATTAAATGCTCTTTTAAAAAGTCCCTTCCTTCAATCAAACTTGCCCAAGCCCAAGAAGCTCTGGCACCCTTTCTAGCAGAAAAAATATCTCCAGCTGGAAAATACACACTCTTCACCATTTTAACCCAATAAAGCATCAGGATTTTCTAACATCCGCCAAACTTGTTTTGCTAACAAAGCTTTATTAAACAAAGCAAGGTCTCGTAAACCCATTCCACCACAACATTTCGCCATAGTCATTGAAAACTAGCTTCTCCAATGGATTTTGCCTCCTTCCTCCCTCTGTCCCCACCAATACTTTGCCATAGCAGAGTTAATATCATCACACAATCTCTTAGGCAGTTTATAGCAAGCCATAACATAAACAGGCATGGCACTAGCAACTGCCTTAATCATTACCTCCCTCCCTCCATAAGACAGAGTTTGCTGCTTCCAACTCTTTAATTTGGTGAGAACTTTTTCCTTGATAAATCCCATGGCATCATACTTAGACTTGCCCCAAAACGTTGGAATTCCCAAATAAGTACCAGGATTGGCAGCAACTTTGATTCCCAAACAGTTCTCAACCTGCTGCCTTTCATCTTCTGGGACATTTGAGCTAAAGATCAGCCTTGAATTCTCCATATTAATGCTTTGACCTGAAGCTCTACAATAGTCCTGCACACATGAGATCATATTTCTGCAATTTGCCAGATTAGCATCAAAGAAAAAAAGGGAATCGTCAGCAAAAAACAGATGAGTAAGCATAGGGCTCTGCCTACTCAACTGAATACCAGAGATAGAACCATCAAGTACCTTTTGTTGGACTGACCTAGACAAAACATCAACCACAAAAAGAAAAAGATAAGGGGATAAAGGATCTCCCTGTCTAAGACCTCTAGAAGGAAAAATATTAAAGGCTTGCTTACCGTTTAGAATTAGAGAGTAAGAGACTGTACTGACACATTCAAGTATCCAGCTGACCCAAAGAGGGTCAAAACCAAGTTTTAAAAGCACACTTCTCAAGAAATCCCACTCCACCCTATCGTAGGCCTTATTCATATCCAATTTCATAGCCACTTCATACTTCCTACCCCTCTTCTTCAACCTCATATGATGAAAGGCTTCATTGGCTATCAGAATATTATCATGAATCATTCTCTGAGCAACAAAAGCACTCTGCTGTTCAGAAATCAACTCTCCCAAAAAAGGTTGCATCCTATTTACCATAACCTTGGAGATTACTTTGTAAATAAAATTACAAAGGTTGATTGGCCTGAAATGAGAAACTGATGTAGGACCCTTAATTTTTGGAATAAGAACAATATCTGTTCTATTCAATTCTCTCAACATCCTCCCACTCCGAAAGAAACTTCTAACAACTTCACACACATCCTTCTTAATAACATTCCAACATCTTTGGTAGAAAATACCACTAAAGCCATCGGGTCCAGGTGCCTTATAAGCACCAAGTTGGAAAACAGCATCACGGATTTCATCATTAGAGATCTCCTTGACCAATTCCTCATTCATCTCCCTGGTCACCAGTTGAGGAACACAATCCAAAATATCACCCCAATCTCTCCTACCATCAGTTCGAAACAAAGTATCATAATAGTCAGCAAAGCTCCTGATAACCTGGTCTTCCTTTTCACTCCAAGATCCATCACCATTCTGAATACGATAGATCTTATTAAAAGCCCTTCGTTGCTTAGTACTATGATGGAAAAATTGTGTATTTCTGTCCCCCAGCAGTTGACTTTTGCTCTTTGATACCAATAAACCTCTTCTCTGTGCCAAGCCTCTTTCACTCTTTTAACAATCTCCTGCATAACTTTGTAATCTTCTTCAGTTTGTGCTTGTTCTTTTAAACTAGCAACCTCCTTTTTTAGATTTGAAATAACCTTCTTATTGTTCTGTACAGCATCCTTACACCACTGAATCAGTAGAGATCTACACTTCTGCAATTTCCTCATGAACTTGAAAGCCATAGTGCCATCCACCTGCTCACCCCATCCTTTTCTAACAACATCCATACAATCAGGATAAGTAAGCCAGGTGGCTTCAAATTTGAATCTTCTAGGGGCCTTTTCCTCTTTGTAGTCAGTATCCACCAAAATAGGAGCATGATCAGAACCAAGAGCTTCCAAATTGAAAATCTGCATCTTCGGAAACAGAGACTACCACTCCAAATTGACTAAAGCTCTATCCAATCTCTCCTTACCACTTCTCCCTCCCCAATACCCATCCAAGTAAACAACGGACCATGAGCCTTAATATCATTTAGCCCACAATCATTGATGAAATCCACAAAATTATCCATCAATCTCCTCTCCTTACTTCTACCCCCTTCTTTCTCACTACCCACCATAATGTCATTAAAGTCACCTATACACATCCATGGTTCAGCAATATATCTAGCTTTCCCCTTAATATTGTCAAAAACAATCTTCCTATCTTCAAAAAAAGGAGCCCCATAAACCCAAAAAATCCGAATACATCTACCAGTATCAGAACAGACAAATTTAGTATCAATAACATTCTTATTACCCGTAATGACCTGCACATTAACCTCACCCTTCCACCATAAGGCAAGCCCCCCACTAAGACCCTCAGGATCAATATACAAACTATTATCCATCTTACACCCCTTCCTCAAACATTCCATCTTCTTAAAGCCATTTTTAGTCTCCATTAAGAAAATAACATCAGGATCATGATCCTTAACCATACCCTTAAGCACATTTCTTGTCAAGGGTGATCCTGCCCCTTGACAGTTCCATGATAGCAGCCTCATGGAGATCGTGTGGTTGTTCCAGGCCAGCCACCACCGCCTTGTTCAGCATATTCCACCACTTGCATGGCATCTTGAAACACCTCCTTATCCAGCTCTGCCACCAAACTGCAACTTACCTTAACAGGCACATTAATGAGATTATCCTCAGAATTCCTTTATCTCTATTTTTCTACTATTTCTGCTCCAAATTCTCCTCCCCCCTCTAGCAACCCTTTTTCCACATTTGCCAGAAGCTTTACCACCTTTTCCACTAAACAAGACTTCTTGACAAGCAGTTTCAACAACATTAATCTCCTTCAAAACCTCCACTTTTTGCTTTTTCTTGCTGACTTCATCAAAATTACCATCCTCCCTTCCTTTCCTAATCTTCAATTTCCTAAGATCAGCAGACAACTCAGAATTCACCACTTCAAGACTCTGACAACCCTTACCATCATATTCTACCAAAGCCCAATTCTGTCCATCTTCCAAAACATCGTTATTATTCCCAGCGATCTGCTCCCCCACTAAAGGACTCTCAACCACATACTTCTCCAGTTCATAAGTCCCCTTTTCCCTGTTATCTCCTGCATTAAAATTCCCCAATTCTTCCAGAACATTATTCAATTGATCATTATCCGCACAAAACTCTTCTCTCTCCTTACTTTCCAAAACACCTGTTTCATTCGGTTCTAATATTTTTAACACAACATTACTATTTTTGCTCATAAAATTCTCAGTATCTCTAACCAACCTTAAATCTCCAGTAACATCTTTAACATAAATGTTCTTTTCAGCTACAGAATGTAAAGAAAGACTATGAGAAATACCTTTACTCAAAGCACGATCCCTAGCTTTCCTCTCCTCCAGCCTATCTTTCCAGTTAGTCCCCTGAATATCATCTTTCAGCATGCTCCCTTGAACTCTTCCCAAAGTTAAGCCATCTGATCTGCTTAAACCAATGCTATTCTCCCCTTCCCAATGCTTCTGAGATCCACGAGCACTATTAACCTCATCATCCTCCCAAGCACCAATACTACCACCAAATCCTGAATCCAACCTATTAAAACCCCTTCTAGGCGGCAAAGCTCTCATCTGAGGCCCAAATCTCGGTAATTCTAACAGTTCAGCTCCACAAAACTTCAAAACATGGCCTAACCGTCCACAATTGAAACAAAAATCCATCAATCGTTCATATTTAACAACTGCCCAAATTCGATCCCCATTCTCTTTTGGAACCCAAAAACCATCAACCAATGACTCTAAAATGGGAAGAGCAACTCGAATGCGCAAATACCCCTTTCCAAAACCAACCATACTTGGATCTTCAATTTCAATGAGCCTTCCAATCTTGTTCCCAATCCTCTCAGCATTAGCTTTATTCAGCACCATCAATGGAAGATTATGAACTTGTACCCAAAAAGGAATTTCTTCAATAATGACTTCATCCGCCGCCTGCGATTCCTGCCACTGTTGAAGTACAAAACACTGACCCATGATGAGTCACGGACCATCAGCAATCGCCCTCTCCATCGCATCCTGTTTCTTGAAAGAGATGCTATATTTATTATCGCCAATCTCTCTGATGCATGGCGCTACAGTTTCCGGCCAAATGTTCCTCAAAATAGCCTTGACACCTTTGCGATTTAGAACTCGATCTGCGATTATCCTTCCGATCACCACAAACTTTGATAATCCAGATCCATTCTCAGATCCACATTCTAAATCAATCTCCATCGTACCACAAGAACCTCCAAACGTGATATTTCCAAGAAGTGAGAACAAAACTTGATACAGTCACAAACTCTCTGCTGCTAAACAAAGAAACCAGTAATAGATTCCTTATCCTAAAAAATCAAGAACAAAAAAGAACAAGAAAAACCTAGAGATCCCCCGAAAATGATCCCCAGAAAAAGAGAAAAAAGACGCAAAACCTAACTCCAACAAAAGATCACAACAAGCACGAGACAGACTACAAACAAAACAATTAAATCGAAAAACAAACAAGGAAAAAACAAGGAAAATCAAGAAAAAACCAAGAAAAAGACGCAAGAAGACTCAAGAACTGACCCAGAAAAAAGTAACTGTCTCACAAAAGAGAAAACCGTCTCAGAGAGAAAAAAGACTCGACACGTGCGAGAAAACTCCATACTGAGATATTATAGAGAACGTTATCCTATGTTGATTTAAATTGCTCAATTTAGTACTAAACATTTAAAGAAACACCCAATTAGCATCAAACCTTTAACGTTGCTCAATTTAGTAATAAATCTCATTGAACACTAGCAAGTTTGAAGGCTTGGTAGTAAATTGAGCATTTCCTTGAATGATTAGTAATAAATTTAGATCCATGTAGATAGTTACAAGTGCGAGGGGAACACCTCCTGAGGTTTGTCTCAAAAATGTGCTAAATTGAACCAATTTGGTCAGGTTGAATACTAAATTGAGCAACTTATAAGGTTTTGCACTAAATTGAATGTTTCAGTAAACGTTTAGTACTAATTAATTGAGCTTTTAGTCTTTATTAATTCATATACTAATGACTTCCAAACAAAGTTGTATAAACTTGAGCCCTAGTATATATACTATATATTATTTGAATACCCTCTAGAATTTACTAATAGATCCTATCAACTTTTAATGTGGGAGAACCTTTTTGTCATGTTTTAGTCTTTTATATCATGGCTGATTACTTTAAAATCCTTCCAATCTTTAACACTTTTGCTTGAAATGAATTGTCTTTATATGTAATTTTAGCGTTGGGATATAATTAATGGTACCCAAATCAAGCCCTAACTTCCTCCAATAAATCAAGAACTGTTTCACATTTCCCATAATTTTTACTCTGTACTATTGCAATACTTATAACAACATAAGCCACCGCCTCTAGCACAATAGAACTAAACGTCGAATCACAACCCCTAACATTTACCCTCGGTACCAATTTCCCTCTTGAATCGGCTTCCCCTCTTCATATCGACCCCAGGCATATAGACAGTAGACGAGTTTCAACCTCTCGATCTGAATCGAGCGGGAACCATCTTTTAACTGTGAAGAGATGAATTCAATACAAGTTAAGCAGAGCTGGTAAATATCGAAGAAGGGAGAAAGAGAGGTTTGTTGTTGTTGGCTAGGTTTTTTAATGTGAAGATGTCTGTAGAAGTTTGGAAAAGACTTGGAAAGAAAGGGCAAGAACTGTGTGGCGAGGGATTGAATGGCGGTCGGGTCGGAACCCGCGAGGGATGAGATTGGACGGAGGTAATCAGCGATGAGAGAGAAAAGGGTTTTGGCGTCATCGCAGGTTTTCAGGTTGGCAAGGAGGGAGGATTCGGTCGGAGGAGCCATGGAGAACAGAGAGAGGAAGGAAAATGGAGAAGCCCGCCACTTAAAGATTTAATTCAAAATTTTTCGCCAAACTGGCTTAAGAAGAGGGAGGGAAAATAAATGAACGAAAATTATAAAACATATATATATATGGTTAAAATTGACTAAGAAAGGTAGTGCATGGTCGGTTTTAATTGGTTGAATTACTGTTTAAGTTTTTTTGTCATTTAAATTGTCCCTTAATGGAGGTGTTTTGGTGATTTTAAAAGGAAAAAAATTACAAAACCATGCCGTTTGGTCATGAGGGTCTGGTGAGACTAGGCTATCGGCACCCAAAAACAAGAAAAAGAAAGAAAAATAGACAGAGAAACATAATGGAAGAGAGATGAGAAATTCCATGCAAATAAATTATTTATCCAAAAGAAGAAAAAGAAAAAGAAATTCCTTGCAGGCTGAAGCTTTCCCCTCCCTTGTCTCTCCCTTCCGGTCTCCTTCCTCCTTCCTCCATATTTTCTCTGTTTCTTTCTCTCATATTTTTCTTCAGTTGCTCATTCTTCCCCTTTTTCATGTTCCCTCTCCATCCTTTTTTTTTACTTCTCATCAACAAACTTGGGATTCATGCCATTCGACAGGAATGAAAGCTTGGGATTGAGCAATTATCTCTGAAACAAAGGTCGAACCGGCTTTGCCTAACTCGAAGATTGACCATGCATGTGGGTCTTCTTTATGCTTTTCAATTTGTGTTGGCTTAGTTCTGTATTTGATTGCTTTTTCTATTATATAGTCAGGAACTTAAAGGCATTACTCAATAATGAAAAAAAAAAAAGGCCCAGTTAATCTTAACTATTTTCGTTGATTTGAATTGTAAATTAATTTTGATTTCTTATCTTTTTTTTGTGGATTTGAATGTAATTTTAACTTATTAATGAATGCTTGCTTTGGGAGAGAAGAAGGGACATGATTTAGCTTATATATGCATGGTTAATTTAGAGTTAAATCTTTGTATATCTATTATATAGAGAAGGGATCCACTTACACCCTGTGTAAAATAAGAGTTTTACACTCTTAATTTTTGGACCCTTAGATTTGTTTAATTTAACCTCTAATATTACGCCAAGTTTTTAACATAATTTTCACTCCTTTTTTTCACACGTGCTCCTTCTACTCTCTGACTCTGAGTCTCTCCCCATTGCTTCAAGTTCAACTCCATTTCTCTTTCCTCACTACATTCTCTAACTAATAATTCTCTTTAACCCCTTTCTCTTCTTTTCTCAACCCTCTCAATGTCTCAAACCAGATTCATCAAACTCTCACCTTGGTAATTTATTTCAACCAATTACAAGAATTTTGAATTTCTTTTGTTGATTATATTATTGATGCTTTTCCTTCCTTTTTTTTTTCAAAATCTATAAAATTGGAAGCCATATATACACTGTGTTTATACCTTAATTAGTTAATTTATACTTTAGGATAAATATGTCTTTGAACATGTGAGATTAAGATGTGAGGCTAGGATTTCATCTCAAAACCTAAGTGCAGTAGAATACTGCACCACCCTAATTCTATGTCAATTAGAAAAAGGGTTTATTTTTCCTAATAATGGGCCGAAATTTATTGAATAATGTTATAAAACTAATGAAGAACACCAAGAACAATAGAAAGAAAAGAGAGAGAATTTCTATTATTCTAGAGAGGAGTGAATACAGAAATTTGAAGTGTGTTGTATGTAAAATAGCTTAGGGGACTCCCTTTATATAGTGGGGTAAATCCATGTACATTTAATGCTAATCTGCTTGACTTGCAAGCAAAGTAATATCTAACGGTAGATGATACTCCAGGGAACCTTCCAGGTAATCTCCTTGTAATCTTCTTTGATTCTCTCATTAATGCTTGATTCTCTCTTAGATCCAAATGGGCTTAATATAGTTGGACTTAGTATGATATGGAGTCCATAATTCCATAACACTCCCCCTTGGACATAACACCATTATAACAACCCCTTTGGACATGTAGCTAGTGCCTCGTTAAAAACCTTAAGCTGGAAAACCCAATGGGACAAAACCAGTCATGAGGAAAAAAGAGTGCAGCATATCAAGTCCATTTGTCTTCTGGACAAATATTACATGTGCTCTTTATTGCCTCATTAAAAACCTTGTGTCGGAACCCAGTGGGACAAAATCGAACAAAAGGGAAAAAGAGTGCTAGAGCAATTAAGTCTATGCAAATGTCTTTAGGACAATTACATCTAAATGTGCTATTGTTGCCTCATTAAAAACCTTAAGTCGGAAAACCCTGTGGGACAAAACCGATCATAAGGGAAAAAGAGTTGCAACGCACTTTAAACTCATAATCGCTCCCCCTGAATTAAAACAAACAACCACTTCTGGGGTATCTAAACATTTCCACTTTTGGGGAATTCAATCTTGTATCTTACTAGCTCGTCATATACCAATGCCATAAAACGATTTCTCAAATGTTGATGCTGACAACAATTTTGGTAAATAGATGTGCAAGACTGTTGGTGGAGCGAATCTATATAACATCAACTTGTCGACTTTCTTGGAGTTCATGAGTTTAAAATTTTGGCAAGATGTTCTTGATCTAATCACCCTTAATATGTCCTCCCTTGACTTGTGGAATACAAGCAACATTATCATCATAAATTATCATGGGAGAGTCTATAATCGATTTCAATACACAATTCCTTTGAATAGGTGCTATAACAAAATCATAACCAAACACACTCTCTTCTGGCCTCATAGAGGGAGATAATCTGAGAGTGGTTGGAAGATATAACTACTAGCTTTTGCTCAGTAGATTACCAAGAATAATTGTATCGTTATAACATAACTGGTAACTGGTTTGAGAGCGAGTTTTATGCGGATCAGACTGATACTCCGCACTAGCAAATCCTACTAAACCAAGATTAGTAGTTTTCTTAAAATAACCCCAAAACTATGGTACAATGGAGATGACATAAAATATGCTTAGTAATATCTCCAAGTTGGCTAATAACTTGAAATATGACAACAAATTTATCGCAAATGCGATTTTAGGTCACATGTATTGTGTCAAATACATAAATCCCCCCGATAGCATTGAGGTATGATACTTCAGTACCAAACATATCCTCATCGGTTTGTTTAGGACGAAAAATCTAGTCCATTTGGGGATCAAGGGACCTTATAACCATAGGGGTGCTCAAAGTACTTCATTTACTTTGTGCTCAAGCTCTAAACCAAGGCATAATTTGGTTTAACCCAAATTCTCAAACTCCTTTACAAATAGTTAGCAGTTTGGGACAACTCTTCAGGAGTTCCAAATTATATCGTCGATATAAACTGCTACTATAGCAAATCCAGTTTATGATTTCTTAATAAACACACATGGGTAGATGGGATCTTTCTCTTCCTTAATCAAGTATACACTTAAGCGTTGATACCACATGTGGCTGGATTGCTTCAACCCATATATAAAGATCTTTTGCAACTTTTGAGAATAAGTTGCGGGGAGTGTATGATTCAGGCATTGGAAATATAAATATCGAAATGTATGCTTCAGGCATGTTATATTCATAAGTATGTCATCACAATGTTCATATGTTTCCAACTTTGTGAGGAAATGAATTTGTATTCATCACAAGTGAATAGATTACAATCGACCCCAGTTCTCTAAGTGAACCCTTGGGTGACAGGTCAGGTTTTATACCTCACGACCTTATTTTCCTCATTTCATTTCCAAACAAATACCCATTTGAATCCAACGGGTTTAAGTCCAAAGACATCATTCTTTGGTAAAAGAAGCCAATTCAATCTTGATTGCTTCCTCTCATATAGGTCAATCTTGCCTTCGATGACATTCGGTTATAAACTGAGGTTCATCATCATCGACTATAATTTCATGAGCGATTTAGACAGCGAACTCATCATCGATGATTATCTCATTACAATGAATTATGTGTTGCTTTACATTATTTATCATTAGATTTGATATATAGCAGTGAATCTCATAAAAATCAAAGGTTTAAGTAAAGTATAAGGAAGGAAAAGCGTTTTTCATTTAGAAAAGTAAACATTCTTGAAACATTTAACAATAATAAGTTGAACATTTAATATGGAATAGAGTAAGATTATATCTAATTACAAGAACATGCAATACGTCGACTCGAAAAATGAAAAATTGATAGATTCATTTGATCATAGATCAAGACTTATTTTGAACTGAAGACTTACAATTTCAATAAATATAGACAACATTGAATCAATGTTGAATTCGATGATGATTAAGTGTAATCACTAGTTAATTATATATTAATTTTCAAAAATTGTTTTACATAAATAAAGTAAAAATTAAAACAATTGTGACTCACAAATGATAAAATCATTAATTATAACACAAATCAAATTACTACTAATTATTTTATTTCTGAGTAATGTTTTTTAATAACCACAAAAAATTATCAAATATAATAATTTATATCCTAAGTTTTGTGAAAATCGTAGAAAATTTCCCAATAATAATTTTTGCAAATTGTATTCAACTAGTAGTACATTGAATATTTGAATTCAGAGCTTTCTTTCAAAAAGAAAAAAATAATCTACTTGTTATTTCTCATCCTTTTCCCCCAAGAATTGAAAACGCTTATTTGGAGAAACAAATCTGGAATCGATAATTTAAATGCTCATGACTTGATCCAGCTACTACAAATCCATTCATCTGATCTTACGCTGCATCCAGCGACAATTTTACGTTTCTGTAATCTTTGTCAATTACCGCAAATTAACTAGTACGCCCCTACACTGCTAATAGATTTACTTCGCAAAACTCGCAAAGAGATTTTTGGTGCAACACACTGAACAATAGAGACCCGTTTAAACCTTTTCAAATTCTTCTGTATTTGATCTATGCTCATGGACGGTGCGGCTGATTGGGTTCTAAATAAACACCATCCTATAAATTGTATTTTGGAAGAAACGATTAAAAAAAAAAGAATGATGGAAGGTTTAGAATGAAGAAATAATCGAAAAGAGTTAAAAGAGTTGGACTGGGGAAAGAGAAGAAACAATTTTTTTTTTGGCCAAAAGAGAAGAAAATAATTTGATGCCTCTAATTCTTGAAGGTTTGGAACGAAGACGGATATAGTGAGAAGAAGGAGCGCGAGATGAGAAAAACACAGGGAAAGAGAAAAAAAAAACTCTAACAACTTAGATAAATATTGGCCGTTAGATTAAATAAATCTAAAGATCCAAAAAAGATGTAAAACTCTTGTTGGTGATTTTTTTTTTTTGGTGAAACTCTTGTTGGTGATTAATTGATATGCCATATTAACCACCTCCGTACCATGTTGAAAGAGAAAAATAAAAGAAAAACTAGTGAAAATAGATGCCTAATGTTATTTGAGATCCGATATATTGGATTCTTACGGATCAGCTAAAACCTTACACAAATAATAGTATATATAAATAAATTTTAGGATTTTATTGCTTCTGCAAGATGTGTGTGGCTAAAGCCCTTCAAATAAAAGGGCACCCATCCACCATATTGTTAAAAAACGTTTGCCATATAAGGCGGATTATATATGGAAAAGTCCATTTTGTCCCTTAATTTATACAAATTGGACACTTGGTCCCCTGAAATTTAATCTCGGACAAATTACCCTATAAACTATCAATTTCTGCCTTTGTTGTTCCATCATTAACGGACCGTGACCCAACGTGACTAATGGTGCTAATATAGCAAGTCATGTCAGACAGCTTAATAAATTTTAATTTTTGACATTTTGTCATCTGAACTCTTAGCGTCATTACAGTGCCATTAGAAGTGGGGTCACTTGACTAACGGTTCGTTAGTAAAGGGCAACGAAGATTGAAATTAATAGTTCATGAACAATTTGTCCAAAATTAAAGTTTAGATGACAAAGCATCCAACTGTTATAAATTCAAGAGGCAAAATGGGACTTATGCGGATTATATATTATCTAATTTGTCGATGATAAACTTCAATTGAGGTAAAAAGGAACTTTTATTTTTTTCAAGGGTTTAGGGTATCCGGTAATCCACTGTTGGTGTTAATTTAATCAATTAATTCACTTAATTTCAAAGGTTATGAAATCAAAACTGCCTATAAATTACTACCTATTTGACATAGCGTGGAGATTAAGACTACTTAATTAACAATAAAACGCTCACTCACACAAGCAAGCTTTTAAAACCAAGAGAGTAGAGTCATGTAAGAAATTAACGAGAAGTAAATTTTGATATAAAAACATACAAATATGAACTCTAATTTAATTTCTTTCTTGTTTGACAAGTATTTTATTTCTTTCTTATAGATAGTAGACTAATACATCCCAACAAACAAACTACAGAAATTAAAACGATATATATATATATATATATATATATATATATGTTTTAACAAGGGTAACGGCAGACGCAAGTATCATCAATAGTATTGATGGTGTAGCAAAATCCATGAGCAGTCTGCCCATGTTTGGCCCTGCAACTTTTGAAGCATTCATTGATTTCACACCCTCCTCCATGCCCAACCACAGTACAACTTCCGATAGCATTCGCCGTCATCGATTCATTTCCTGCAAACATAATTAATTACAATTATTCAAAGTAATTTCTTCAAGTTTAATCATCAAAGTGAAAAAGAGTCTTGGAAAAAGGAAAATTACCAGCAGAAATGAAGAGAACAAGAAGAACAATGGCAGAAAAAGAAAGGGTACTCTTCATGGCTTCAAATTGCTAGCTAGTAAAATTAGAGGTTTTAATTTTGCTAGTAAGGGAAGGAATGCTTATTGCCATAATAAGGTGTGGGACTATTTATAGGCAAATATTGAGAGAAGAAATTTCTTCGTAACCTTCTTATTAATTAATTGTTTTGGTATATGAAATGAATAGTCTTTCAGAATATTGGATTGGAATTATTCCTGTTTTTAGTAATTTTTAATAATTTTGGGAAGGCGTTTCCACTTTCCAGTAGAAAGGAGAGGAAAGAATTTCCTTAACATTAAAAGTTGATGTGAAACCTTCTCAAATCAATTTGAAATTTCTTGGTATAAAACCTTATACATTCCGAAGTCAAACCTTTTAAAACTTCTTAACAAAAACCCTTTTTGGAACTTTCCTTGAATGTTTTGCACATTTAATTTTTGGAAAATTATTCAAACAATAACTCTTATAATTTTTTTCCTTTTTTTATTTCAACTATTCAGTAATTTACGCCTCAACTATAGTGTAAACTCTTAGCACTAATAACTTGAATTTGGTCAAAAAATCCTGAGGAAATTTCTCTCTGGAATTTTCTGTTGAGGTCTCACTCTCAAAAGCAGATGAATAGCCCACAAGTTGATAAATAGTCTTTTTTTACATTTTTTCGGTTACATAGGATCCAAGAATTGTTCTCATTTGAATGTGAACATGGGAACTTTTCAAATGACCAACTTCTAACATGTAAATGTAATTAACATTACTAATAATTACTAATAATGTCAACAGTAACAACTTTGCCAATATATATATATATATATACTAGGTTAGAACCCGTGCGTTGCACTGGGATTTGTTCAAATTTTAAAGTAAATATTTAAAATTATAATTTATTTATGAATAATTTATTAGTCACACAATATTTGAATTTTAGTTAGCAGCAAACTTGATAAGGAATGAATATTATTTTATAATGAAAGTTTAGTTACGTTGCAAAATTAGACGAAAAAAATATTATTAAATCTTTATTTTACCCATACTATGTTAAAACTTTTAATAATTTGTTGAAAAATATTACTAAATATTTATTTTTCTAAATCTTTATAATATGTAG
>AWWV01011733.1:0-11939 GCA_001974805.1 Corchorus capsularis | reverse complement strand
TTGTATAATTGTTCTTATAAGATTATTATACAATACACTGTTAATGTAAATTTTGAACTTCATAAGCAGATTAAGAAGTTGACATAAACCTCATTTCATAATTAATTAAATATTTAATATTAATACATATTCCCTAAGGGGACAAATGTCAACCCTTAAACCCCGCACGTGCAGTCTGCTAAAATCCACTGACAGTGTATAGTATAATTTTTCTTATAGGAATATTATACAATAAATTGTCAATGTAAATTTTGGACTCCATGCAGGTTAAGAAGTTGACATATATCTCATTTCATCATTAATTAAATATATAATATTAATACATATTCCCTAAGGGGACCCATGTCAACCCTTAAACCATGCACGTGCAATCTGCTAAACTCCACTGACGGTGTATGTATAGTATAATTTTTCTTATAGGATTATTATACAATACACTGTCAGTGTAAAATTTGGACTTCATAAGCGGGTTAAGAAGTTGACATACACTCCATTTCATAATTATTTAATTAATTAAGTTTAAATAATTGGAGTTGACACATGTCCAATTTTTTAATTAATTAAGTTTTAAATATTTCAATTTAGTCCCTAGAGGACACATGTCACCCTTCAGGACCCGCTTGTGTAATCTGCTAAAATCCACCGCCAATGTATTGTATAATTTGCCTTATTTAAATATTTAATATTAATACATATTCCCTAAACTTCACTAACAGCATCTAATGGATTTAACATAAAAAGGTACATGATACCAAAACTTCTTTGGACTCTACTTAAAATTAGTAGCCACTCTTCCTTAAGCAATTTAACTTACCTTACATTTCTAAAAAAATTTACTAAACTATCATTAATATTGAAGGTTTGGATTTAAAGCAAAATTTAATGAAAAGGTATATGTTACCAAAATTTCCTAGTACATAAATTTAGTAACCTCGCATTCTTAGAATTTTCAGTAACCTTGCATTCTTACAAATTTTAGTATACCTTTCATCAATATCGAATGTTAGCATTATTTAACGAATAAAGGTAACATATATTACCGAAATACTATTTACAACCATACATGAATTTACTTTTTCTGAACCTTAAAAATTTTAGTAACCCTTTCATCAATGTTGTCACGAAATTTACCCCATAATTTCTTTGAACATGTGTTAACCCAAAAAAAAAATAACATGTTACAAAAATTTCCGTTAGTTTTACATGAATTTAGTAACCTTCAAATTTATATCATAATTTAACAAATCGAGGTAACATGTTACCAAATTTTTTACGGGTTCTACATGAATTTAATAAACTCACATCCTTAGAAATTTTAGTAAACTTTATTGTTCTTAGAAATTTTAGTAAAATTTCATCAATATTGAAAGTTACCAAATTAATTTACACCATTATTTAACCAAAAAAAGGGTAACATGATACCAAAACTTTTAGGGAATCTACATAAATTTATTAACCTCAAATTTTTAGAATTTTTACTAACCATGTATTCTTAAAAATTGAGTAACTTATTTATTTATTTAATTTTTTGCTCTTTGTATCCTTTTTATCAATATTCCAAAAGAAAAAAAAAGTAACATGTTAATAAAGTTTCTTATGATTTTACATAAATTTAATAACTTCTCATCTTTAGAAATTTCAATAACCTTGTATTCTTGTTCTCAAAAATAACCTCGTATTCTTAGAAATTTTAGTAACATTTCATTAATATTAAGGGTTAGCAAATTTACTGCATAACAAAAAGAGGTAACATTTAACAAAAACTTGTGAAGACATTACATAATTTTAGTAACCCTGCATTAGTAACATTTCATCGACATCAAAGTTAGTAAATTTATTGTATTATTTAATAAAATCAAAGAGATAACGTGTTACTAAATTAAAAAGGTAAGGTGTTACCAAATTTTTAAGACTTTACAGAAAAAGTGAAAATGTTGGAATTTCTTGGTTATGTTTTTATTTTTATAAACATAAAGATAACATGGGGTTTGGCCAGAGCCAAGACCAAATTTAAAAAAAAATATTAACAGAGTAATTTTTCCTCATTTTTTGTTGCGTGATAAATGTATTTGTAGTATAAAATAGAGAAAACACAATAGAATAAAAACAAATGAATTTTGCTGGTACATATCGATACTAATTGCCAAATTTGAGGTTATAATAAAATCACATTGGAATTTAATTACAAAAATTGAGACTTCCAACATAATTTACAAAAACTAATTACCAAAATTGAGGCATCAATTAAAATAAATGAAAAAATAAGATGCAGTCAATTAAGATGTTGGGTGAATAACCATTTAGTGAAACTATTATATAGTTTGGATACACTCAAAACTATACATAGGAGGTAATAGAGTTAATAAAATTTATAAGGTAACTTGATTAGTATTTTTGACATAAACTTTCATCAGGAACAATTGATATAATTAATAAAGTTGATATACATATAAAATAAAATTTGAAAAAAAAATCTTTATACCGTGTGCCTTAATATATTGAAAATAAAAGATTTGAGTTCCAAATTTAATACCGTGTGCCTTAATTTTGGCATTTACAAATAGAAAATTTTAATATAAATGAATTATAAGTTGAAATATGGATTTAGGAGTCTTATATATAGTATTTGTTAATCTTAAGTATATTTTTTGAAATTTTTTGAATTATCATAATTTATTTCATATGATGTAGTAAATTAATTACTAATTTCTACATTAGTTAGTTAATATTTACAACTATGGGAAGGCCTGTTTTGCAATAAAAAGGAATTACTTGTGATTTTTTAAGGAAATAAGAGGAAATAAATAACGTAGTGATCTTATTTGGAAGAAAAAAAATTCTCCTTGATATTACAATATTTACAATAATAGAAACAATACAAACAAAGCAGATTAGTAAGAGGTCTAAAAATTTAAAAGAAAACAGAAAATAAAGATGAAAGCTAATTCCATGAAAAACGGGTAGGAACATTTGCTGCTGAGAGAGTGCCCAACTTGGAAACCTGAGGCTTGAGGTGGATGTGTAGCTTCAAATAATGGAAAAAAAATATTTAACAACTCTCAAAGCTAAAAATTATATACTTTTAATCATCTTGAACAATAATTTCCTTGATTATCAAAATCAAGATTATGAAATAATTGGTTTAAAATTTACGAAATAATTTAATCATAATAAAGGAAAAAGTAAAATGAACAGTAACTAAAACATATATGTGTGTGTGTGTGTGTGTGTGTGTGTGTGTGTATTTACTACCTGATTGAAGATGAACTTGGATGGACACATAATATACATAATATATATATGATAATCATAGAGATACAAAATATGGAGAAAGAGTTCCTTCAAAACAAATATGGAGAAAGAATTCCCTAAAAAAATATGGAAAAGAGAAGAGAGTGAAAAATCTACATCAAAGATAAAAATGGTCGTGAATGTGGTAGATGTGGGGTGTTTATATAGAGGGTAAAATACCATTAATTCTTGATTTACGAAATTATGCAATTACTTTGAATAAGAATTCAGCTTGATTTATGTAATCAATTTTATTAGTCCTTCAAAAAAATTTATTAGAAATTTCTTATTAAAATACCCTAAACCCTAACTAAAAAAGTAATTACATAAGTTTTCTATGTTATTCAGTCAAAAAAGCAATTCATTAATTTCCGGAATAAATGACATTATTTTTGTTCAGGAATTAATTAAGGTTTATATTTACTTTAATAGCATTGTTTTTAAATTAAATTGGAAAACCTAAATTTACGTCAATAAATGTCACTTTTTGAAAGGAAAAAAAAACCATAAATCATACTACTATGCTGTATTAACTCATTAATTAGCATGATTTATGGGTTTGGTTTTTAATATTGGAGATTTACATGACAAATTGGTTTGAATGTAAATTAATTGGAATTGACTTTGCTTGAACGAATTAGTTCTTAATATATTGGAATTGAAATTTTATTATATTTTAACACAAATCTATTTTTTATATATGATTTGAAATCGTGGTTTAAGAATTCATGAAAAAATATTTGATGGTTCGAAAAAAAATATACATATGGTCCCAAATAGTTTTTTATTTTTGAAAAATATTGCCACAAATAGTTAGAGTTAGAGTTATTTAGGTAAATATTTTATTTATATGAATGGAAAGGTAAGATGCTTGGGATTTTTTTTTTGGCGATAAATGTTTGTGAGTTAAATGATCAAATCCGATTCCATCAAAATGTAATTGAAATACAGTAGTAAAGAATATTTTACTTTCTATGTATTAAACTTGTAGTCAATATTAGTTTAAATTAAATATTTCTAAATCAAAATATTTCTCTCTTTAATTTTTTATTAAAAGGAGTTAATTGAGGATTGATTAAATTAGTAACAAATATTGAAATTTGACATTAGTATCAATCTAATTGAATTAGAATTATTTATTTCTCAATATTAATTAGGACACGTGTCAATTATATAACATTACACTTGTCGAGATTTTGAGAACTCAACATTTAAAGAGTTTCCATTTTCATAGTGTACATTGTTTTAAATCTATATATATGATATCTATATTATATATAAAAGTACGAATAAGGGGAAACTTTATGTTTTCCGATTGTACCCTTATTTTTAAAATATATTTCCAATTGTACCCTTTTGTAAAAAACATATTTCTAAATTGTCATTACTAAATAATATTTTAATTATTCCATTATTTTTTAATCATAAATTATTTCATTATTAATTATTAGATTATATAATACGTATATTAAATTATAAGAAAGTCAATTTGACTTTTTATTTCCAACGTCCTATTTAATTTTTTCTTTTGTCTTTGTTTCCAACCATTGTATTTAATTTTGCTTTTTGTCTTCGTCTCCAACGTCCTATTTGAGTTTAGATAATCTGAAGCAAATGTGCAATGGGCATTTGCTTTGGATGGTCCAATTTCAAAATTTCAAAGCGAGGTTATCAAAATTACATAATGTGATTATCAAAATTTCATAGAGGGGTCGACAAAATTTTATAGAGCGGTTATCAAAATTTCATAAAGAGGTTATAAAATTTTCAAAATGTGATTACCAAAATTTCATTGTGGTACTTTTGGGGAGGTTATCAAAATTTCATAGTATGGAGTATGGTTACCAAATTAGGAAGGTTATTAAACTTTTATTATGGAGTAATCAAAATTTCAGGGAGAATATCAAAATTTCATATGAGGGTTATCAAAATATCATAGTTTAGTTTTCAAAATTTCATAAGAGGGTTGTCAAAATTTTATAGCATGTAAATCAAAATTTCATAGGGAGATTAACAAAATCTCATAATGAGGTTATCAAAAAATCATAGGGAGGTTATCAAAATTTGTAGTTATCAAGATTTCATAAGGAGGTTATCAAAATTTTATAGGTAGATTTATCAAAATTTTATAGGAAGGTTTATCAAAATTTCATAGCGAGGTTATCACAATTTCATAGTGTGATTATCAAAATTTCAGAGTGTGATTACTGACAATTCATATGGAGATTTTTAAATTTTCATAACGTGATTATCAATATATCATATGGAGGCTATCAACATCTTATAGTGTTGGTTATCAAAATTTCATTTGGAAGTTATCAAAATTTCATAGTGAGGTCTTCAAAATTCCTTAGGGAGGTAAACAAAATTTCATAAGAAGGTTAAAACAAAATTTATAAAAAGGTTCTCGAAATTTCATAGTATCGTTATTGAAATTTCATAGGAAGGTTATCAAAATTTCATAAGAACGTCATAAAAAATAGTGTAATTATCATAATTTCATAGGAATGTTATCAAAATTTCACAAGGACATTATCAAAAATAGTGTAATTATCTTAACTTAATAGGAAGGTTATTATAATTTCGTATGAATATTTCATTTAAACGCGTTGAGCCACGTGCAACGCACGTGAAAGTTAAAACTAGTATATATATATAGGATTATCAAAATTTGTTACCTGGATCGGGGTATGATCTGGGTTATGGAACGGGAACGTGAACGGGGATCGCTACTTGGTCAGTACGCAATATGTTAGGGGTATACTCATTCGGTACGATGCGGTACGTTTTAAAAAAAAATTTAGGGTCATTAATAATTTATATCATGCATTGTTTTAAATATAGTCAAAATTTCTATAAATTAATTAAGTTTAATTGATTAACTTACATAAAAATTGAGACATAAGAGCACACAATGCTCATTTTGAGACATAAGAGCACACAATGCTCATTTTTAGATTAATATATTAGAAATTTTTGTATTTTAAAGTCAAATTCGTTAAAAAAATAGCTTAATAAACTTGTTTTTTTATTGTATTTGTATCAATTTATACTTTTTAACCTTAATTTCTTTAATTTATATACATAAATTCGGAACGTCAATTCTATGGATCCAAATAGGGATCCCGAAGTGAACCGAATGTAAATGTACCCAAATTTGGAACGTGGATCCCGGAACGTGGATCGCGGGGGTATGATGGATCCCGGTAACTATGGATCAAATTACTACTGCAAAAACAAGCCATAGAAACAACGCTTGAATTTCTCAAAAGATTCTGCAAGTTTCATCTTGCATAGGGGTTGGATTGTCTGTCCTGGTAATATCTCTACCAATCATTGCCTCTGATAATTTAAAATGGGAGAAGGCATATGATGTATATACAAGCTACAACATCGATATTCAAGCTTTACCGATTGATACAGGGGCTGCATCACACTCACTTATCAGCAGCAGCATCAGACCGAAGTTCTAAGCGCATCTGTTCTAAAAGCAACTTTTCAACCTCGTCCACAAAGGCTGACAAATTTTGTCGAATGTGCATATCCAATGAATTTGCAATTTCCTAATGAATTATATTAAGAGACAGAGAAAAAAGCAATTGAGTAATTATGGTTATCATCAAATGCAAACAAGCAAAAACATGAACAGATATCTTATTTAAATCTTCAAGGTTGTGCGCCCTTTCTATCACAAATTTTGCATAATGAATCTATGAAAAACTACAATGAGCCAATACCCAATATTCTATTTATGAACATTAGACATCCACTTTCTTTTGTCCCACATGAAACTAGAGCACAGAGATAGCTAGCATAGCGTTAAGACAACTCAACTAAGTCTTAGTCCTAAACAATTTTGACTTGCTACACAAATTTGTTGCCATTCCATTCAGTTAAGGGGGAAAAAAGACAGAAAAATTACTGAAAGATGAATTTATGTTAAACTCAGGTTTTAACTGAGGGGATGTTGTGGAGATATAAGTTTTAAAGGCACCAGAATCTTCCTTCTGTACTAAAAAGGCAAAAAACCATGAAATATAGCACAATATGATATGAATGCCACTTACCTCAACCTTACAAAGTAAGCTCAATGAAATTCCCCTTGAATGATGATCTGAGCTCTTGACAGATAACAATTTCAGTGGAGATTTTGATAGCGGCCAACCTTGAGGCACCTTTATAAATGCATCAATTCCTCCAACCAAGTGAGCTATGATGGTTTCATCTATCTCTAAGTACTCAAAGGAATGCCTGCACCAGGTACTATGCAAATGTTAAAAGCTTTTCCTTTTATCAACATTCTTTCTCCTTACCCACTTTTTGGTGGATGAATAGAGGTTAACTAGAGCTTCACCTTTCAAAAATATTGCAACAACAAAAGTCCATACACTTTATCTATAAGACTCTCACCTTGATTTATTTGTACTCTTCACTACATATCGTCTCAAAGTACTTAAGATAATCCTGTCCTGCACTGTTCCTACAATCCACTCCAATGAAGAGCGTGTCTCATGCCCCATTAAGTTAGAGGAAAGCTGCCTGCAAGATTTCAAAAGATATGGCCCTTAAATAAGACAATTCATAGCATAGCCTAACATTGGATAAAAAATATCCAAATGAGCCAAAAAAAAAAAAAAAAACTTGCTATCAATAAAAGCTATCACCAAGTGTGACTTCAACTTCGGGTTGCTAGTAGGCAAATCATTGCTATGGGACTGATAATAATGTAATAATAAACCTCTAATTTTATATAAGAGCATGGATAAGAGAGTGGTGTAAGGTTCTATTTAGGGTAGATAGCAGCAAGTTGAGATGCAGGTAACTATTTGTCGGAAATTAAAACATTAAAAACTGGTAGAGGAAGATAAGAAGGCGGATGGTCCTTTAGAAGACTTATCCTCTTTCAAGTAGTCACATTCAGGGTTCCATAAATTGTTCTGTACAAAAACTGACAAATTATATTCCCTTTGGCAGCTACTGCTAAATAAGCACACTGAGGCAAAAATAAAATATGCTAAATGTTCGATTCAACCTTCAAGTCAGAAAACCAAATAACAAACCTGAAAGACTTTGCAGCATCAACGATATCACCTATGTAAACATCATTTGGGAACATCTGGACATCATGAACAAACATTTGAAAACAATCGAGGGATTAGAAGACATGTAAACCAATACGATTCTTCTTTTGCAAGGAATCAATGGTTTTCAGTGCTTTAACTTGAGCTTGAAAAAGAATTGGCTTGAAACTAATCACTGAGCAAATTATAACCATAAAAAGGTGCATTGATGACTTAATTTCCCAGTTTGATAACATCAAATGAGAAAGAGACTGAATCTCTCCACATACTTAAAATCTATCCTTTTCTTCTTTTCTTTTTTTTTTTTTCCTTTTCAGTTAACTTCAGATGATTTGACCAGAGATTATCATTTATCAAGTATGATGTATTTATCATCGAATGTCAAAGATTAAATTCTTTCATGTGAGCAGATGCACAAAAGAACAAGAGATGAATTAAATTCTTTTACACAAAACAATTAAGCATACCTCAACATTCTTAACCTCCATGGTACCATCCATAATCTCTACTAGCAATTCATGATTCATTTCAGATGGCTCAGAAATATCTTCAATTGTTTTTTGGCACAATACTCCCTCTAATTTTGGAATATAGGTCTGTAATGACAGCCTAATGCAGTTTCCATCAAACCCAATGACTTTCAAACCTGTCAACGCATCTTCTATCTGTTCTAATACATCTAATCTGAAAACAAGAACAAAAAGAAAGAAGTGGGCAAAACTTGAATGCTATGGAGCACAACATATGACTGGACCAAAAATAATCAAAGATTGAACTACCTTTTGTGCATAGAATCAAGATCCTGCAAAGACTTCAAAATTGCATTGTTTTGCTCGATCTGACTTTCTAGTTCCAAAATCTGAAAGGCATATAAAAAGAATATTGGAAAACTATGCTGCAATTATTTAAGTTCATCCATCAATTTAAATTAATGCAATATTCAAGAAATACTCGAAAATAAATAAATAAAAAACAAACAAACAAAACAACAAAGAGAACCTCAAATTTGTGCTCTTGATTTGCATCCTTCAGATTCAATTGATCTCCATCATTCATAAAAGAGTCAAGGCATGGGTCCTCCTCTACTCCCTCTGATCCCTACAATATCGAAGAAAGTAAAATGCTGTTAAGATTCAATTTCAATTTAACATCAAACTGCAGGTTATTGATCCTTCAAGAATGCTTCAAACTTTGACAGCATAGGATAACCTGAGGCACAATAGAATCCAATGCACATTTCAACACTTCAAGATTGCCTTCCAGTATGTTTGATTCTGTAAAATACAAGAAGTCAAAGGTAAACCAGCAAGAAAAGAGAATAAAACACATATGCATAATTGCCTGGGAAAACGAAGCCTATGTAAATGAAGTCTCACCTTCAATTTGGTTTCTTGAAAGATCCTCAATTTCATTAGAAATCTTAGCACTTTCAGCCTCTACTTGATTAAGCTCCTCTTTCAAATGTGCTAGGTATTTATCTGTGCCAATAAGAAAAGGAAACAGTTTAAAAACAATATGAAAACTTCTTTCACTTTCTATGTTTTGCTATGATGTAATGTATCAAAATCTTTAAAAGGATCCCAGACAATCCCATTCCATTTTGTATCAGAAACCTCATCATTATCTAAAAAATCATTTTAGATTCTATACTAAAACTAGTACATGGATATAATCCAACTAAAGAAACAAAAGCAAGCAACAGGAAAAGCAATTAGTTAAAAAACATACCCAAATCTTCAATGCCTAAGAAACCCACATCAGAATACTCTTCAATAATCTCTTTCACTTTACTCTGCAAAATCCCACTCTTAAAATTCATCCGAAGAACTGAAACCAAATTGTAAAAAAGTAGTTAAAAAGAAAAAATTGAGAATTACCTCGAAGGGAAGAGTGCAATCTTGGAGCAACTTCTCGGAATCTGGATTCAACATAGATTCACTCTCATGCTCATCTTTATTGCTACTATGAATCTCAATGAGCTCATTTACACGGCTAGAGAAACAAAGAAACACCAATTAAAACAATAAGAAAATAAAGAAAATTCCATTACACAAACTTACTTCACAGTGTAAAAATAAAGAGAAACCTGCGAATAGATTGAAGATCGAGAGGTTCTGATGAAGAAGAAATCTCCATTGGCTCTGCCATTTCAAAAATTCCTTCTTTTTCTCTCTCTTTAAAACGTTGTTGTTTTCTACTTTTCTTCGTTTGTATACTCAAAAGTCTCCCGCCTCTTTGAAGTTAGCAACCCAGACAGAGATGACACAGAAATGTTTCAACTCCCGATGAACATTCAAAAGGGAAAGTAAAACTAAAAAGGATATTTATTTCTGTGGGCCAAATATGGGCTGCATTGGGCCCACTTTTTGAATACTAAAGTAGGGCCTGCTTTTTATTTTATGTGGACTCTCGACCATGAAATTCAATTATTTTCATCTTGGTTTTGTTTGTGACATTTTTGTCTCAAACAAAGAACCTCAAAATTTGAAATACCCTATCTTGATCTTGATAAATGGCTAAAATCCCAATTTGATACTAAACCTATTAAGAAAATCTCAATTTGCTACCAAACTTAGAAGTTAGCTCAAATGGATACTAAACCTTTCAAAAAAATCTCAATTTAGTACTTTTTTTAATTTGTTGTTAACAGGTGGAAAGCACGCGAGTTAAATTCCTTTTCCATTATCCCAGCATTAAATCCACATCAGATTATGTGGATCCCACTTAAAAATTTGTTTAAAATAAAAAGGGTTTTTTCTGAAACTTAAAATGAAAAATAAATGATTTTTATTTTTTAACCCGACTGGGTCCAAAATAAGGTTTAAGGGCCTGAAAATTAAACACATTTTCTTCAGAAAACAAAAGCCCAAAGAAATCAAATGCCCCTTTCACCAAGAACATGATGAACATTGAACATTGAAGAACCTAACCACCCTGTCTTCTCAGATCTTGAATGTCATCCATCGCTAGTTTTGATTTCCAGTGGACTCTTGTTCTGTTCTTCCAAATCTTCTCCCACTTCTTGCCCGAGTCTTTGCATCTGATTCTTCCTTTTCCATAGATCAGTATCATGTTGATGATGAGTCTGAGAATTTGAAGTCTGGTTCCAAGCGTTGTTTCTTCATCGATGCTTCTGTTTATGGTAATAATTTTGCCTCCCTCTTCTCTCGCAATTGCACAAGCCCCAAACCCTGCAGTTCCTCTCCTTTTGCTTACCTCTTACCTCGATCCATAGATACCAGTTTTTGAGATCGGTCCCCTGCTCAGTATGTTCTGTATTCTAGAACCGTTGTTGGGATCCTGACTTGCGGTATTCTTCTTCTTCCAGTGCTGCTTTCATTCTTGAAGGCTTTGTAGATTTCCTCAATCTGGTGTTTACTTCTGATTACAGCTGTCAAGGGGTTTGGTGTTTTCCCCTCGAAACAGGTTTCGTTCCTCTGCCTCCAGATGTTCCACATTCTCTTCTTTCTTACATTCTACTTTTGATAGCCATGATTTAACCCACGTTGGCTATGTTTCTTGTTTCAAATCTTTCAGTTCTAAGAGTGACATTTGAGGCGAACCAAA